>JABTXL010007882.1:688552-710691 GCA_025134845.1 Neodon shergylaensis
GGAGTGTATGGAAGAGATTGGAAGCACCTCGTCCCCACAGTCTGGAAACCTGAGGCACTGCCTTCAGTCCCTCCTTCTGTGACATGAGGCCTGTGTGTTCACATGGAAAGCCCCGGGGAAGACGAGGTGTGATATATGTGAAAATGCCCAGTACAAGTCTTGGCATGAAGTAGACACTCAGTAAACACCACAGAAGGCACAGCTCATCAAAGCTAGTCAGGACAAGTTAAATAAGCACAAAAACTGCAGTGTACGTTCGTGTCCAGTGAATCACATGTAAAATGCGTGCCAGAAGCTAAAACTTAGTAGAAGGGGCGGGTAAAACTCAATAATGGTATTATATAAAAGTTATTATGTTATAAATTATGTTATGAATGTTATAAACATTATGTTGTGTTATTATTATAAATGGAATTCATGATAGTCTTGACTCAATAAAATATGTTGGTTACCTGTTTCTTTTTAAACATTACTACTAGAACATTTAAAATTGTACTTGCTGTCAGACAGTGCCGAGCTAGAAAACACAAGGCAGTTATTGGCTCTAAAAAGACCCTGTTGGGGTCACTTCACTGAAGAAGTGACCTAGTACATGTGCCACTCAGTAATGGCTGAGTAGAGAGGAAAACACACAGCTGCAAGATCCTGGTTTTGTCCCCTCATAGTAGTGTTCATAAAAAGTATCAAATGACACCAGAGCATGAGTGTTCTAGTCATTCTGGTTCATAGAAAACTTGTGTGTGGAGCTAGGGTGGGTGGTGATATTAGGGTCTCCACGAAGCAGCAGCAGAGATACCCACAGTTTTCATGATGGCTGCTGTGACTTCCTTCTTTTGGAGCCCTGGAGAGCAGAAGACTTAGGACAGGTGGAGATTGTTGCTGGGTAGAAAAAAATCATTCGTGTCTATATGTCCTTGGCAAGTTATTTACTCTAAGTTATACCTATATCCTGGACTTGTTGGGAGGACTGAAGACACAAATGTGTGCAAACCATGTGGCCCAGTGTGTGTGCTCAGTCGTTGGTGACTGTCACCATCAGCCTGTTTTCCACAATGATATCTTCCCCACTCTACAACACGTGCCACGTGTTTGCTCAATGTTTGGTGAGTGAATGAAATCATTCATCATTCCATCAGGCAACAGCTGCTTATGAACATTCCTAAGATTCTAGTCTTATCAGGCAGGGCCCTGCTTCTGTCCCTGGGGCCAAGTCTCTGAGTGTGGGCATGAGTCCAGTATAAATAACCCCAAATGCTGAGAACCGGCCATCGGATGACTGTGTTTTCTCTTGTTGTGGCTTGTGTCCTTCAATATTTATTTCATCCTCAGGCCAAATACCCAACTATGGAGCACCCCCCTTCCTGCTGTCCACATTGGTAGTCTAACATCTATTCTGACTTAAGAGTCCTTTTGTAGCTAATCAAACCTCACGACATTCTATTGGCTCTTCATATTTCCTCTAAGCCCAGCAGAGGCATTTTGGATTATTATATAATAACCTGGGCTCATTTCTGTTCAGGCTATAACACCCTTTTCACTCTGCAAATCCCCCCGGGTTTCTTTCAGCTTGCAAAGGGTTGCTAAAAGAACTGAAGGGGTTGCGTGAGGGTGTTTGGTGGGATAGCACTGTTTGCAAAGAGTGATTATCCCACACTTACCAGCATTAAACTGGATTCGACAACTCCTAGCCTAGGATTTAAATGATCTAAATCCTTCTTCATTTGGCAGCCTGGTTTTGCCCGTTATTTATTGCGCTATCCAATTTATTTTCATCGGTGTGCTTGGAGGTTTGGCCTTTGGTGTCTTCAAAGCCAAATGATTTATACAAATAATAAAAATACGGGGATTCTGGCAGTGGAATCTGAAGCAAATCCGCCCCCCCACTCCCTTTCCTCTTGTGTGGCTCAGTTCATCTCCTACACGTTAACCTTGGGCCTTTGCATCTTCTCCCAGGAAAACACATTTTCAGTCTTGCTCTGGGCCCAGTGAGGAAATGGAAATGCCATTGGTGTATGGTGAGGTGAGTGCCTGGATCTCAGCTCTTTGGATGGGAGGCACAGAGCAGACCCCTTCCACATTATCGAATCTGGGCTATCACACCAGCCCTTGAGGACATACTGATTTTTGTCCCATCTGACCTCTGAGGAACCAAGATGCTGCTGCCCCATCTCACAGGGACAGAGTAGAAGAGGGGAACCCCGAGGGTTGTCTGAATGTGACCAAGTAGAAGGAGGTATTGGTACCAAAGCTTTAGCGATTCAGATCTTGAGCTTTGCTAGCAAACAAACCTCGTAGTAAATCCCAATTATGAAAACCACTACTAGCAGAGGTAGCAAGTAGCCATGCTGTACCTCAGTTTCCTCAGCTACAAATTGGAAATAGTAAAGCCTCAGTAGTTACAAAGACTGAACAAAGAGAGAACTGAACACCTGCAAAAACTGAATGGAAATGATGCTTTGCCTATTTGTTTCTCGCACCAACTCTATGATACATGTAAAACAGTTAAAATCGTGACCAAGAGACTAGAGACTAGCATGTGGGAGGCCTTGCTTCTATCCCTAACACTGCAAGAAGAGAGAGGGAGAGAGAAAGAGAGAACAGAACCTGAGTGTGCTCAGTAAATGTTAGCAATTGCTATGTCTCTCACTGCTGCTTCTGCCACAGTCTCCACTCTGACCTCTGTTGTTAATGTCACTAATCAATCTAACCTTCAGTATGAAAGCTCAACCACTATATTGTAAAGACCTCAAAACACAGGGGTCTGGCTAGCAGAACTCACCCATGGTAGTAATTAGAGCATGTCCTCTTAAATCAATTCTCTCTCCCTCTCCCTCTCCCTCCCTCCCTCTGTGTATACCTTCACTGCCTCAAATGCACCTTTTCTGAAGCTGATGCCACTTCATATCTTCCTGCTGGAAGCCAAATGTCCATGAGCAGTTCTTAGCCACTTGGAGTGCATTCAGATGTCACTTACTTAGAATTAGAGACCTCATTCATTTGTGCAGAGTCAAGAATAACTCTACTGGGCCCATCTGTTTGGGAAACTAGAAAGAGGAACACACGTCCCAGTGAACTTCACATCCCACAAAGTATTTCCTGTAGGCATCGACAAACCCGTAAGTGCCACTGGTTGTACACGCTCCGTCCTGCTCTCACAGTTTTGTAAATGCTCTCCCATGCTTTCACAGATGTGCATAGACTACATTGCTCGGTTGTTCCTTTGGATGTGAATCGCTAAATGGTAAGGACAGGGCCTCTGTTGCTTGTATGTGAAGAGAAAGTGATGCTAAGATCTCCCAAGAGTCCAGAAGTCCATATCTGACCCAAATTCTCACTCGTATTGTACATCTAGAGCCGAGAGTAATGCTGTGCACATAAATTTTGAACGACTGTGTGTCAATAATTTATGAGTAACAAATGGAAATGTTTCCAGTGCAACTTTTCTTGGCTGAAGCTGCAACAGTACAAGATTAGGATCAGTCATTTCAGCTGGGTTTCCTTAAGCAAGGTATCCACCATCACCAAGCCTAGCATTCCCCAGCTACAAACTAGACTTGGGTGAACACACAGTCTTGTAGTGTTTGTGTGTTGAACAAAGAATGCATTCAAGGATATATAGCTCAACTTCTAGCCCCAAATATTCCACCAATTGTTAGCTATTAGTATTTCTTTTCTCACTTGTTTTTATATCCCAAAATCCTTGCCTTCAGTGTGCTTTATTGATGCCATATTTGTTGGTGGTTAGAGCACAAGCACCACGATTTCATTAATGCTATTGTAGTTCATGGTAGTGTTTATAAATTTTACCATTATGGTTTTGTTTTCTCGTTTCCATTTCAGGAAGGCTGCCCGTTATTCTTGCTCTCAAGGCCAAAGCCACTGTGGAAATTCCAGATAATGCCTCTTTCCTATGCCTGTCCGTCCTTTTTTCCCATCACCTGACACTTTGCTTTCCCTTGCTTTGAAGAGAAAGGATAGTTCCTGAGCATTCAGAGCTGAAGGCTGAGGTATCCCACAGAAAATTATCATTTAACATTGCTCACTAATGCCTTGCAATAAGGAGGATCTTGAAGACATGTTTATGCGTTTGTGTGTGTGTGTGTGTGCCAAAAATCCTCTTATTGTGCGTGGATGTGGGCAAAGGGGCATTATTAAAAATTTTTGATTCTCGTAGTCACCCTATGCTGAGTGTCTTACCTCTGACCTCTTGCCACCACTGATAAGCAGAATTCATGATTGACGGTTCAGCTGCCTCGTTTTCTCTCAGGGTAACAAATGAGTCAGCATCAGGGACTTTGCCAGGAGGCCTGAGTCATAAATATCCCTGCAAGCCATCAAGTATCTCCTGGAAAGGTTGTTTCCAAACAGCAAATGGGGAAAGAGTCCTTGGCCCTCACCTCAATCATCAAGTCACTAGGAAATATTTATAGTTCTGCCTTGCGGATAAAGAGGGGAAGCCAAAGCCAACGATACAGATACAGAGATGAGTTTGACCCCCATTGAGAAATGATAAACCTCTTATAAAAATCTAAAACATTTCAATGGATGCACACACTCTGCCCCCAAATTTTCATCCCTGTTTTATTGGTTTGTTTCGTTTTGTAAGGACTTATCACATGCCAGGCATAGTGTTAGCTCCTTTATCTTTTCAACCTCACGCCTCTCTATGAAAAAATGAAAATATGTCTGTATTGTCTTACAGAAGGAATCAAATCTCCCAAAGGCTATCATCTAATAGGTGATACGCTAGGCTTTGACGAGATCCATGTGACTTCAAACCTGAGTTCTTTGTTATTCAAACTCTCTGGAGAAAAGGAGAGGAGACTCTAGAGATGTCAGCTGTCCTTGTCTGCCATCTAAGGTGCTAATCATATAATAATAAATTAGCATACTGTGGTTATGGGTTCTGGAAAAAAATCATTTTACATTTCTGCCCAGAACTATAAGCAGAACAATAGGTGCCTTCAGATGGCGCATGCATTAATAAATACACATCACTGCACTTCATTCCAGGAGCTGCCAGGTTCTCACAATCCTACTGCTTCTGCAAACATTATAGGGGCAAGTAACTGGTAATCAATATATATCCCTGAATTGCTACTATAATAATAAATAAAAAAGAAAGGCATACTTCGCCAAAAGGTACTCACTTTGCCTTTCTTTTTTCTTTATTATTAATAAAATATTAGTAATAACTGCTATCACCCTCCATTTTTGTTTTTATTCATCCTAGCATCTTTGGAATTGTATCTTCTATCACGCATCTTCTTGATGTATTCTGTGCTATCTAACAATGAGGAGGTTAGAAATGAGTCCAAGAATATGCAGTAAATGGCTCTGGCAGAACGGGATATTCACGCCAGGTTCTTCCTTCCAAACTCACCCCTGAAGCACTCTCCCCCATTGGTAGCCACAAAGATCTCAATTTCTCATGGAAATGCAGAGTATCTCTGGCTACGCCTTGACACCCAACTCTTTAATGACAGATGTCTAGTCTTCCCAAATATTGGGGCCTTATGGTCTTTATACATCCAAGGTGAACTCTGTGACCTGAGATATATAAATAATATAAGCACAAAGCTCCTTCTCTCCCCTGGCAGAAAAAGCAAAAAGTAATATTTTTTCTGCTTGATAAGTAATAATTCTTTTTATTACTAAGTATAAGAAGATGATTTCATTTTCAATTATTCTATTTATAGGAGTCACACAATGTCATGAGTAACACTGAGCTGACACCTTTGTTCCCTTTCTAATGCTGCCTCTCGTGGACTACACTCACTAAACCAAATCTCTCTTCCATGTCCTGCCCCTTCTTTCACTGAGAAATCACTTCATCTACAAATGGCTACCTATTTTATATTTAAATTTATATTTAAAGTTATATATGCTTAATGCTGGAAACTGAGAAATGGAAGTGTATCAAAGAAGCAAAATTAAAAGTGGAAATTTCACTTAGATTTAAGAAGGTAAATGCTGTATGGCATTATATACAGGTGGGCTCTAACAGTCAGACTCACAGAAATAGCAAGTTAAATGGTCATTTTCATGGGCTGAAGGGGTAGCTGTTGTTTAAAGGTACAGCATTTTTGTTAGATAAAAGGAAGGAGTCTTAGAATTGCAGAGTAGGGAAATTCCAGATAGGGTAATGTATGCGTAGCTCAAAGTTACCAAACAAATGGCTTTTAAATGGTTTCACAAACAGCAAAAATGGTATGAAGTAACAGATTATGTTAATTAGTTTGACTTAATCATTCCATCAGGTAAACATATATGGAAACACCACATTGTACCCTATAATTATAAACAACCATTATTCGTCATTTAAAAATGAAAACTAAAATAAGAAAAATCATATCCTGCAGTCTTGCCCTTTAGACCATAATATGCTTTCTCCCTGGCCTTAAGAAATCATATCTATGTTTAATATACTTCAGGGATCCAGAGTAGGAAATGAAAACTATCCAGCAGCAGCGTACTGAGACCTTGCGCTTGCCACCGCCTGCAGTGGAGCAGAACATCAGACACTGTTAACTTATGAATTTCAACAAGCAAGTCTAGAAATCCAAAAGAACACCGTCTGGGATTTCTCAAAACACTGGAGAATGTCATCTTGTAAGAAATGGCCACACTCAGCCATCTTCCTAGCACCCCTTCATATGGAAATGTGAATTCAAGGAGTCCTGCTTTAGGTGTTCACATCCTGGTGACAGGGATGCGTAAACCCAACACTCACACAAAATCACTGAAGTGCTTTTCCTTTTGAAATCTAGAATCTTCTGTGGCTCTCTAGGCATCCTGACGATTGCCCAGCAGCATTTGTGAACATGGAAGTTTGGTAATTTACCCATCAAAGGAGACTATGGGAGATGCTTGGTGCGGTTATTGGCTTAGCTCAGACCCCAATAGCCTAAGGTTCACAATGGTGTAGCTAAGACATTGACTCAAAGGCCAGGCTGTGTGGATTTGAATCTTGGCTCTTCTACTGGCAGAGCTTAGGTTCTTAGAAGCTGCCTAAAGCCTTCCTGAATCTGAATTTCTTTTCATCAAATGAAAAGTAACAACATTAATACATGAATTTGTTAGACAGATGGAAGATGTTCATGCTTGTTTGATACAGAGAATGAATGAAAACATTGTTAGCACCTGAGGGTACGAGTTTGTACCCAACCATGGCTTGCTTCATGGTGATCCCCAAAGAACTCTTCCTAAACATAAACTTTCAGGGATCAGTAATCTACTTAATTCTTTGTCTCCAAAGCAATCATATTTAGTTTAATGTACATACTGTATACTCACTGATTGACTCCAAATCAATGATTCTCAACCTTTCTAATGCTGTGACCCTTAATATAGTTCCTATTCTATGGTGGCCCCTAACCATAAAATTATCATCATAGCTAATTTTGCTGCTGTTCTGGATTATAATGTCAATACTTTATAAATAGGGATTTGTCAAAGGGGCCGTGTTCCACAGATTGAGAACCACAGCTCCAAATAGTAAGATTCTTTTTTTTCTACCTGGTTTTTGTGCCCAGTGACTAGACTCCAAGCTGTGTGAGTGGGTTGGTGGCAGAGAAAGTACTCTCCCCATGAGGCTGTTCCTCACCCTTCCTCCCTCAGACAGAACAGTCCTTTTAAGCCTTTGTTGCATGCAGGACAGAAAGGGAACAGGAGTTGGGACAGAAGAGCATTGAGGATCTTGAATGTTTTTTTGGCTTAAAGGAGACCTCCATGCCTGAGTTACCACTCACAGAGTCCTTGTTCCAGTTTTCTGGTGTGCCCCGCCCCACACGTGTTGTGCCAGACAGAGGAGTAAGCAGTGAACAGAATAGACACAGGCACTACCTATTAAGGTCTAGTGGGAAATTGAATGAGTAGATGGGAAGTATTGGGGTAATACACCGTTTGGGGAGAAATTCAGGTTGCTATAGGAGTCTTAGGGAGGTTTCCTCTTCTAACAAAGGCCACTAGATTTAGAGAAAGCAAAAGTCACCATATTAAAACATCAAGTAGGTGTGATATTGTTGCTTCAAAGACTTCCGTGTCCGGTATAATCTATACATATTGTGTTGAGGGAGGGCAATATCAGTGCCTCAAATATCAAAGCATTTTCTGTAGCCGGTGTTCTGTGGTCAGCTTAGACCACCTTCAACAGTTGGAGGAATTAAGGTTACTTTGTCCTGAGACAGGCTTTTTAACACTGTAAAAGAATGTATACATATCCCAGCTTCCAGGCACTTGCATGCATTAGCCTATGGCCGGATGCTGTTTTGTTTCTCTGAACTGTTTTATTTCTTCTCTGTGATAAGATAGTGACAGAAAGACAGTTTCTTCATGCTGTGTTTTTCCTTTCCATTTTCCTGATAAAACTGTATCGCTGCAGAGGAAATCAAATCTAATCCTCAATATATTTAGCATGAAAGCAATAAGGAGCATTAATTCACTCCAGAAAGAGTGAAATACAGTTGGGTACTCAAAGGAAGAGTCACCATGGAAACTGTTTTCTTGAGATTCTGAACTCTCCAGGCTCCGGGCATGACTAAGTGAAGAAAGGAGGGTGAGTGGAAGAGAAGCAATATCTTGCCCTTTCTGTTGTCACTACAAATGCAGCAGAGGGATTTCCATGAATTATTGATTGTGTGCATAGACGGGGATATGAATTAGAATTATTAAACTGTTGTCTTGTAAATGAGGGTGTCAGGACACAATGGAACTCGTTCCTCGCTGTTCCTCTTTCCTACCCGTCAAAATCCTGTTGAGCAATCAAAGAGCTATCCTAAGGTCAAAAGTTTGAAGGAAAGTGACAGGAATTAAGGCAATGAAAGAGTCACTTGAGCGACAGCTAAAGCAGAAAGCTTTCGGGACTCCCAAGTATACTTGTCTTTGTGCACCATCTCACGATGATTATGGCTTCAGAATCTCTGCAGAGATATTAAATACGTAAAGGTCAAAGGCTGGCTCTTGCCTTGGGGACTGTGTTAATGGGATGTGCTGGAATTTCTCTAAGGAAAGCCTGGCAAATGAAACTCCTTCTGTCTGTGCGCACGTGTGTACAGCTCACAGTGCACCCACTCTTCCTGTCCTCCTCTTCTCGCCTCTTGCTCTGTAAGTGTTTCTCTCTGACACCTCCCAAGTGTGTATAATAGCTCTGATGTGTCTCCTGGGAGTCAGGGCTGTTCTGGATCCTTCGCACGGTAGCTAAGAACATGGGCTTTTGTTGGGGGTGTGACTGTGCTTTCTGTATCCAAGTGAATCAGGAAGCAAATGTCAACTCAAAATATTTATGCCCTTGTTTACTTCTCACAATAGCCTCTGAGAAAGTGTCCTTTGTGTGGGTGGGGCCAATGAATTTTGGTGATGGCAATTCATTGAACCGAGTCAGTGAGAGCCAAAATCTGGGCTTGAAACCTCATTTGAATCCTACATCAACTGTCCTTTTGAGCACCACTATGTTTTTATTTTAAAAGACAGAAAACTTGCTTTTTTTAAAACCTGTATTCAAGCTCACAGCTGTTCAGGGGCTAGGAGCAGAGGCCAGCCTTCGGTACATACAGAGATACACATTAAGTACCTACCAATGTGCTGGTCCCTCACTAAATACAAGAAGACAAAGTACAGTGGAGTTCCTGCCTTTGAGGACTTACCATCTTCAAAACAAATTGGTTCAATGAATGAACCAGACAAGGGTCAAGGACTCGGAAAAAGGAGGTTGGTGTGATTGGTGTGGTTGCTGACATAATCCCCATGGATTTGTCCCCATCCTCCAAGAGTAGAAGGAGTTTCTACAAGGTGAGGGTAAGAGAGGCAGACATTTAGGGTAAGATTTGCAGCATGATTTTAAGCCGAGGTGTGAAAATAAGTGAGAAGAGTTTGAAAAGAAGAGGACACGCATTTGAGAAAAGTGACTTTGTCAAGCAGGTTGACGAGTCCACCAACTGGTGACAAACTTTCAACACCAGAACAGGGAGCTTTGAATTTTATCAACCAAGTGGGATATCAAAGCATCAGTTTGTGCATGCTAAAATAGTCATCACTTTCTGTAAAGAATGGTATTTCTCAATGTCTGCCCCAATGGTTTTTACATGTGTACACCCAGTCTCTATTACTCAGATTAAGTTTTGGGGTGCTTTCAAGACTTCACAAGATCTCAGGGTCCATTCTGACTTAACCCTCTTCTTCCCCTGGGTATTATCACTCTTCTGATTTCTGTGCAAGGGTTCGGGTAGTGATAAACGGAGAAATAACAGTAACAGCTTAGGGAGGCATTTAGTAACTTCTAGGATACGGTGTGAGGCATGAAGGTGAGAGGTTTCAAACAGGAAGGCCAACCAAGGGCATGCTGAGAGATTTACAGGCTCTTTAGTTAGACCCACACACTGAAGATGCAGTGATTGCCAGCATGTCGTATCAACAAGGAGACCAGTTAACAGTGACTTCACAGTGTAGCAGAGGAGGAAGTAAGGTGCTTAAAATACACTTAAAATGAACACCTGAGCAGACTAGGGAAATCAAGGAAGACTTGCAGGAAGAACTATAGGGACTGGATACATATGGGTTAGACATACGGGGTGGGGAGGTGGAGATTGGCTTGGCAGGGAGGAAGCGGGTAGAAAGGTAAAGGAAAACAGAGGACCCACCCTCTGTGTGTTGAGGAAGTGGTTACAGAGGAGTGGAAGGAGAGATGAGGTCTTTGTAACAAAAGAAATGTCTAGACACGGTTTCTGTTTTGCCACAGGCACCAGGTCAAAACAGGTTTATTCAAGAGCACTGTGGAACCTGCAAGCTAACTGTGGCAAAAGTCTGCACTTGTTGTCCATAAATTTTCAGATGTTCCGGGTTACCAGCTTTCTATTATAGCCTGTATTATGGGCAGCCACCTGGTTGTCAGTCATCTCCCTTTGAACTTGAGCCAGAAAAACCAGTCGGGCAGCAAGCTTTCTGCCATCTTTCACCTATCTCTCAAGATGGGGCTGTTTCTCTTGTGCTTTTCTCAGCACATTCTAAAGCTTGTCCAAGCTATTTAGTTCCCGGCACTCCCTTCTGTCTCCTCTGTCAGCAGGCAGCATTGAGAGACAGTAAGTAGCCTTTGTAGCCCCGAGCTTGGCCCCAGCCCTGCTGCCAGCTGCCGGTGGCCTCCACTCCCTGTTTCAGACCGTCAGCATCCTCCATGGCGTCATGAAGAATAGTACCACTCGCTGGATAAGGAGTGGATGCGAGTTAACGCACAATGCACTGATGGCCCTGGAATAGGGCCTAATGTGGTCTTCAGTGAGCTGTATCCAGACAGGGACAGGCCTGAGGCAAGGCGTAAAGACTCTCAAGCTAGAAGGCAGGTGTTGCTGAAAGCTAGCTGGAATACTGAGCAAGTCCATAAACTCCAGGTGCCTTGGCTCCTCTCGTTAAAAAGGAAGTGACAAAATGACATCTATCCCACGGGGAAGGGGTGAGCAAGTTAGTGCTTATAAAGTGCTTCATAGGGTGTGTGTGTGTGCGCGCGCGTGCGCGCGCAAGCATGCGTGTGTGTGCATTTGCATATGTGTGTGTGCACATCTTTATTCTTTATTAGTACTATTGGCACTAGTTATCATTTCACATCCTGCTCGGCCATATCTGTGTGACTGAAAGAACAGAGCCTGCCATTTTGCAGGGCTGTTGCCAAGAGCAGCTGATGAAGAGGTACGCGTGGCCCGGTGCCAGGCACACAGTCGCCCCCCCCCCCGATAAATGTTTGCTGAATGAATGAGAGCGACGCGCTTTTCTCTAAATGTTTTCTGTAAATGTTTCACCCTAATGATCAGTGGGAGCTTCCATTCAGAGGGAAGTGCCAAAGAAGTTCACAGGGTGGCCGTCTGGGCTTGGACCTGGTGGATTCTGATTATGTTGAACAAAATAGATTCAGATGAGTCTATTTGTGCCATTGAAGCTGTGCCAATGAGCAGCAAAGTGTGCTTGCAAACTGGAGGAAGGCCAGGATCTACATTTTCAAATCAAAGTGAATCCTACCTGTGTCTAGCATCCTCTCTCTCTCTCTCTCTCTCTCTCTCTCTCTCTCCCATGATATTTGCCATGCTTTTTTATTTATTTACAAAATAAAACATCTCTGCAAAGGCTTCTGAAAGTCTCAAAAATCTGGCCCCAGATGTTTGAAAGACTTTTGCAGATAAGGTAATCAATCCATTTGGTGGCCAGATGCTGTCTGAAAATGTTCCTGCTACAGCACAGCAAGTTTCTAAATTCATTAGAAACATAAATTAATCAAATCTAATCAACAGTGGGCGATACAGAAGATTAAACAGTGAAAAACAAATACATTTCCAACTGGGTCACATTAAAGCAAGAGAAAAACATCTCTAGGCTGGAGATAAGGGGGAAGCAAGTTAACCCTTCATGTAGTGTCCTCAGCAGAGCTTTCCAAATCCCAGAGTCAGGACAAGGATGCCGTTCTTCCCAAGTCAAGGCTCTACTAGAGTTCCTTGGACTCTCTTATTTCTTTGAGTTCTGTTCTTGGGTGGTTTGGGTCTTCGTTCTGCATAAATGCTATGACAGTCTCTACCATACACTGTTGTAAAGGGCCTCTGGGGAAAGACCCTGGGGTGGGCTATGGGCCATGCCTAAGTAGCGGTGTTTACCACATCACCTTGTCACATAGATGTGGAAATGGACAAAAACGTCCAGCTGTACCCCATGGTAAAGCAGTTACCTGAGTTCAGAAATGTACCTGTCAACACTGTCACCAACACCAGAACAGCCCCTGGCTCATAGTAGTTGGTCAATGAATCTCTTTAGATGTATGAATTGTAGATTGAGCCTCTTTGTGCAGGACTTCTGAACTTTACACACCTATATTAGTCCTCGATGTTAGGGATCAAGGATGAGCATTTCTCAGAGCACATCTTTTCTTCCAAGGAATCTCACTGTAGGGGCTACTAATCTCTAGGACGTATTTTCAAGGGCTCAGCTCCCAGTCATTGTTGTGTAACGTGCTTCTCCTTTGTCCTCTACCCTCAGTCTAGATGGCTTTGAATAAGATTCTAGGCAAGCTAAGAGTAAGTTTCTGGAGTCAACATCTGGTGAGATTTTGGCTGTGACTCACTGGTTTCCCTTGCTCAACCCTTCCACCAGCTGGTGCCAATGAATGGCCCTAGGCTGTAGGGAACTGAGGAGATTGTAGAGAGGCCAGTTTGCAAAGGATGTTGGGGCAGTCAAGACCCTCGGAGGCTGAATCAGAGTCAGATGTTCACAGAGACCAACTAGCATGAAAGGTGAGTACAGATAGGTCAGGAAAGCCGGGGTGGGTAAATAAGGCATTGGCAATACGATCTGGTGCTGGGACTGCACTAGAGGAGGGTGGGAGACCCTGTCAACTCAGGATCTGGGGTATTTTTATATAGGGAGTTGTTCCCTAGCTATAGACTGAAAGAGCAGTGTGGGAATAACAGCCCGGTTCTGCCTGTGGTTTTTGTTGTTGTTGTTAAAGAGAATAACAGTCTAGCCAGCTGTGGTGGCCTACGCCTATAAGCCAACTCTTGAGAGGGAAGTTGAGTGTCAACTTGGGCTACAGAGCAAATATCAGAGCAACCAAAGCTGGAGAGAGGAAGGGAGAGAGATGAAAAAGGAAGAGTGATTATAACATCTGGAGTCTTACAAATGAAACTTTGTGATTTGTAAATGTTGACACCCTGTTGAAAAATTTGGATGCAATGTGAGCTGGCACTGTAGTGTTATCTAGCAAAACAATAAAATAGCTCTGCTGGTGAGATTTGGCCAACCCACTACAGCTGGGATTGGTAGTCCTACTGTGTGGACTGTGGAACCCTGCACTGCCTTTTCTGAGTCCCATGAGAGTGATGCACTAGGAAAAACAGCAAAAACATGACCACAGTTACCAAGAATCTGCAACATGGCTCTGTCCACTTCTTACTGCACTCACCCCTCATCTGATCCCCCTAAAGGAGCCACCACCATGGCCCTGTTTTACAGATTTAAAGAAAATGAGGTTCAGAGACCTAAAAACATATCACTTGCAAATGGCAGGGATGGACTGTGTCTCTCTGACATCCAAAGCCATCTGTTAACTATTCACTGAAGTTCAGTGTGTTCCAACCTTCCCAATGCTGTGCCCCTCCATTACATTTCCTCGTGTGTAGGAGGAGACCACTAGTTAGTTCCTGGCCACTTAGCCTCAAAATAATGACACAGAAACTGTATTAATTAAAACACTGCTTGGCCCATTAGCTCTAGTTTCTTATTGACTAACACTTATATCTGAATTTAACCCATTTCTAGTAATCTGTGTATCACCAAGTGCTTGAGGTTTACTGTCTAAAGTTTCAGCATCTGTCTCCGGCAGGAATACATGGCTTTTCTCTGACTCTGCCTCCTTTCTCCCAGCATTCAGTTTAGTTTTTCCCACCTACCTAAGTTCTGCCCTGCTATAGGTCCAAAGCAGTTTCTTTATTAATTAACATATCATATTCACAACATACAGAGGGGAATCCCACATTATTCATGTTACAGTGACCCCCAACATCAAATTATTTCATTGCTACTTCATAACTGCAATTTTGCTACTGTTATGAATCATAATGTAAATATTTGATATTCAGGGTATCTGATATGTGAGCCCTTGAGAACTGCTGCTATAAGTAGTGATCTTCTGATCTCAGTGTTAATGTGTGTCTGGCACCACTCCAAGGGCTGTGTGTGTGTGTGTGTGTGTGTGTGTGTGGAGAGAGAGAGAGAGAGAGAGAGAGAGAGAGAGAGAGAGAGAGAGAATATTCCCAAGCATTTCATGGAAGCTGTCACTTAAACAGGGTCTGGGTAGCTGCCCTTTCTGCCATTATCGACTCACTGACAGCTGTCACTCAGCCTTCACTGTAGCATTCTGCTAACTCCAGGCACAGAGCGAAGACCAGCAGGCCTTCAAAGCTGGCTCCTCCACTAATAAACTGTCTAATCCAGCAATCCCTTCTCAGTCATCCAGCGAGCCAATCAGATGTGTTTGGTTGAAGTAGCACACTGGTTAAGACTTTTGGCATAGAAAGATCTCCCCAGGCAGCCTCTGGTGTGCTAATGTTTTTCTTCCTGAAGAGCCAAAGAGTGTGAACTGTTTCAGACAAGGGCTAGAACTGAAGTAGCACAAGAGTGTACATTTCAAAATGTGTGTATGTCATTAGCTGAGCACGTGTAGGTTTGTGGTGTTTTACATGCTAATAATTCCTAGGCTCTGATGCACCCATTGTGTTGTGTGCATGTGTGTGTACATGTATGTGTGCATGCATGCATGCGTGTGTGTGTATGCGCGCACGTGTGTGTACAGTATTAGAGAACACAAGCCCAAGTCACTGGTAACAAGTATCAGTGAGATTAATGAGTATCCCAAGAATGCATGCTTCCAGTAAGCACTGACTTTGTCCCTGCTATTCATGAAACCCTGAGCCAGTGAAATATCAGCTATGCCATTTTCCCTGGTTGACTGTACAGTCTACAGGTAACACAGTAACAACACCAGAACAAATGTAAAACCACCATGGGTTCTAGTATTTCACGGTGAAAGTGTGTGGTCCTTTTGAGGAGTGATGTAGAAAGGCTTTAAAAGGTGCCATCAGAAATGGCTGCTCTCAGGGGTGCCGGTTAAGCAAAAACTTTCCAAATAAAGAGATGGTAGCCAAAGGAGAGTGAGGGGTCTTTAGATAGGAGAGCAGCCAGTTTGAATACCCCAAAGTGGAAGGAGGCAAGGTATTTTTATGGGGTCCTGCAAACAGGTGCACAACCAGAATAGAGTGAGAAGTGGTGTCAGGAAGCCATGTCAGACCACAGTTTCCTTACCATTAAATGACTACAGGCTTATGGTAGTCTAGGACATCTTTAGAATGGTGTCTAGTACATTTTATATTGGTTTCCATTCTGTTGAAGTAGGAAGAGGTGTATTTAAGATCATAGCTAGCACTGAACAACCCTTAGTAGTTAATGCTTTGATTCCTTCTGTTGCCAGATAAGACACTGAATTTTATTTCTTCCCAAGAATTTTCAGAACATAATCAACAAACACATGGCTAAAAAACTACACTAGACCATGTTGGGAAGGAAGGAATCTTGCTGCCACATTTCTTAGCAATCAGATATCCTGAGCCCTCTGCCTTCCCATCCTCTCCAAAGGCAAAGATTTAGAATGGAGAAACCTGTCAATGAAGAATTCCCTAAAAGCAGATAAGTTGGAAAAGAATGGAAACTTGACCTGATGTCCATTCCTCTCCCATCTGCTGTGTTCGGGGTACTGCTTCTGAAAATGACTGCTTAGTTTCTCAACAACCAGCTTTATCTTAGAAGTATCCCAAACCATGATGCTGCAGCCATGAACCATTGGAAATAACAAGTTCTAGACAAGTAAGCTGGCGTGTGCATTATACAGACCAACAGTTGTCCCATGGGCATCCTAACTGGCCTGCTATGGACCAGCTATGTCTTGTTTGCTGTGTACGATATAAGAGCCTATGTAGTAGAAGAAAGGCTAGGGAGATGTCAAAGAAACATATGATTCTGTCTTCAGGGAACTCATAACCTAGTTAGGGAGATAATCTACACCCTTCATATACTCAAGCCATCTGCTGGTGTTTGTACCATAACCCAAATTAAGTGTGTCCCTTTCAATAAGAGAATGCCCACTAGGTTAGCGAAGTTTTAAGTGGAAACCAATCTTGTTTTATTTCTAAAAGATGCTAATCCTAAAATATTGGGGTAATGAAATAGAGTGAGAACTAGTCAGTCAAGAGCATGACTCTCTAGAGGGGGTGAAGGATTAAACGTGGCTCAAACTTCAGGTCTGTGGAAAAGATGACATTAGGCTGATCCCAGTCAACATACCCTGCCACCCTAATAAGTAACACCCAAAGCCCTGGGTGATGGGCTAAAAAAAATAATACATGCACACATACACACACTTATATATCCATACACATATACATACATACGCATATTGTGAATAAGAAAGTAGTTTTTTGGAGGACCTTGAGTAAAAGTGTCTGCCACTAAGCCTGACAACCCGAGTTTGACCCTTGTGGCCCATGTCATGGAAGGAGAGAACCAGCTCCAGCAAGTTGCCCTCTGACCTCCATGCGTGTGCCACATGCATGCCCACACCCATACACACAAGCACATGCATGAGTGCACAAATACAAAATACATAAATATGTAATTTGGGGGAGGACTATAGTAGGGGTTCAAATCTCAACTCCCCTAATCATTAATGTTCCAAATCGGAGCAAGTAACTTGACCCCCCCATCTAAGGTCAAAGAATTGGAGTGCTAATTAAATAACATAAAACCCAAACCACAGCCTTTGTCCAGAGAAGACATAGACATTGGATGAGGATGGAAACAGACCTGGGAGAAGAGGTACATACAGGCCATCTAGTTCTGTGCCTGAGATATAGTAAAGCCATTCAGTAGGTGACATTTTCAGAGAGCAACTCTGCCTTTCTAATCTGCAACAGTGGTGTCTCCCTAAGACTGAAAGCTCTTGGAGCTACATCACCGGCTCATTCATTTCAGCTGAGTCGTCTTCTTGACAGTCGCCATCCTCTCCCTGTAGTCATTGCACATTAAGGAATGTGCAGCCAAAGTTTCCATTAAAGACAGGCTTCCTGGAAGACACATACACACATGGCCTGGACTGTTACTGGTACCAGCACCCTGGTCTGGCCATCGGTAAGTGTCTATAAATCAAGGAGGAACGTGCAGGGTTTCTCTCCCCATCTGACAGACTTGCTTCCATGAGCTGGGAAAGCTGCTCAGCAAAGGCCGTGAGCAGGTCTGGCTGCCCATGTGGAAGAGCTCGGGGAGGGGGGTGGGGCTAATTGCACATCACTTCAAAGTGTGCACAGGTGAGCATCCATCAGATTGGTCTGCAAATTGGTAGCTAGAAGAATAGAGCCCTCTCTATGCCTGGCTTCAAAAGAAAAAGAAGTTGGCGAGAGGAGGGAAGGGGGTAAGAAACAAAAGAAGAACAATGGGGTTTTGATGTCCTCACAGCTGACACAGGGAACTCTAAAATGCCCAAGTATGGGAGAAACTTAGTATTCTTTGATCACCTTTCACTTTGAGCTGAAATGTGGGGAAATATATATGTTGTAAAATAAACCCTTTCGATAATTTTCATATGCAGAGTTTGTTGGTATTAAGTAGTGTTAAGCGTCTTGAGAGACATGTTAAATCTTATGTGTAGATAGCATTTCAGTGGCTTTTTTTTTTGTTCCTGCCTTTTGGCATTGGGTAGGAAAAGAGCCTGTACTGATGTCCTTTTACGTGTTAGTGGTGACAAGGTTCCTGGTTTCAGATTTGTTCACCCTTAAGAACAGTTCTGTGTTCATTTAGCGATTCCACCCTGTTCCATCTTCACCATTCATTTCTCCTCAACTGCTGCAACTTTCTCATTGGCAAATAAGCAATGCTATTACTTCCGTAATATTATAAATCACCCCCATTTGCCCCACTTCCTTTACCATCCTCCCTTCTTTCCTCTCTACCTATCTCTTAAGCCCAAGAATCAAACCAAAGACCCCTCACTTGATAGACAAGCACTCAGCTACAAACTGCTAGGTATGTATACATGCCTACATTGCACACACACACACACACACACACACCCTTATTTCTTTGTCATTCTGTACAGCACAACTCTTTGCAATATTTACTTATAGTTATCATCTCATATTTCTCTCCTTCTGTCTTCTTTCAAATACACTCCCACAGGTCCACAGAAATCATATTGTCAAAGTTAAATGTGACCTTTACTGTATTCCTACAAAAGGTGAATTCTAGCCTTTTTTTCTCATCTATTAGTATTATTGGACAACATGACCCACTCCACATTTCTTTTGTCATCTAGGATGCCAGGCTCTCCACCAGCTTCTTTTAAATGTTTATTTTTATTTTATGTATATGAGTGTTTGTCTGAAAGTGTGTATGTACACTGCATGTGTGCAGTACCCAAATAGGCCAGAAGAGGTCATTAGAACCCCTGGAACTGGAGTTAAAGATGGTTGTAAGCTACTATATAGCCAGGAGCTAAACTCCGCTCCTCTGCTAGGGCAGCCATTCTCTTAACTACTGAGCTATCTTTCCATTCCCTTTCCCCATCTTTGATGAATGTCCCAAGGTTCTGTTCCTTTCTTTTACCAAACACCCTACTTGAAATCTCATACCACCCTGTGCCTTTAAATACCATCTGAGTGCTAACAGTCTCCAAAACCCTGAACTCCAGACCCCATTTCCAACAGCCCACTCACTCACCAGCTCTATTTAGAAACTCTCACATTTCCAATGCATGAGACTGAACATCTGTGTGTCCCTGCAAAAGCCTGCTTCGCTCTCAAAATTCAAAGCTCCAGTGTGACACCTCCAAGGGCACAGACCTCGAAATCACTCTTGTTATCGGTCCATCACCAAATTCCAATGGGTTGCCCTCAGCGTACATGCAGAATCTGGCTTCTCTCTGCCTCCACAGCAGCTGCCTGCACCAGAGTTCCTCCATCTTTCACCTGCATTACCTCACACATTCCCAATGGCACCCCTCCACACACAGCCTCACATCCCCAAACTGATTATCATAAAAATCTACTGTTCCTCTGTTGACAATTCCCCAGCAACCTGCCATTTACTTTTTAGTAAAATGTTTGTAACAGAATTTGCAGTTTTAAAAATTTTAATTAAAATATGATTATATCATTCCTGCTTATTTTTCTTTATCCCAACCTCTTTTATATCCCATCCCTTGACTCTCCCTAACCCCCTTCACTCCTTCTCAAATTGATGGCCTCTTTTTCATTGTAATTGTTACACATGCACATTGTATATATACAAACATTTAAATGTAATCTGCTATGTCCATTTAGTGTTGCTTGTATGTATGTAACAGGGCTGACCACTTGCGATTAGATAACCATTCTTGGGGCTCAACCCTGGGAAATCCTAACTTTCCCTCCCTCAGTGGCCATTAGATGCCTGTGGTCCTTTGTCTATTGTTGTAATAGGAGTGGCGGGGCTGCGTCCCCAGCACCCCGGCCACCTGCTAGCTTATGCCCCAAAATAACAACACACAAACTGCATTCATTTAAATACTGCTTGGCCCATTTCTATCTAGCCTCTTCTAGGCTAATTCTCACATATTAATTTAGCCCATTTCTAATCATCTGTGTAGCACCGCTAGGTGCACTTACCGGGAAGATTCTAGCCTATGTCCATCCTGGGTCGGAGCTTCATCGCGTGTGTCTGCTTCCCAGAGCAGAGCATGGCGTCTCTGCTCCAGAGAGCAGAGCTGTCGAGTCTAGTCTGAGCTCACTTCCTCTTCCTCCCGACATTCTATTCTGTTTACTCCTCCCACCTATGTTTTAACCTATGAGGGCCAAGCAGTTCCTTTATTACTTAACCAATGAAATCAACAGATTGATATATGATACTCCCACAGTCTATGGGTGGAACCCCACTAAAATTTACTGGTGTGACCTTCTTTAAATGTGCAATTTGGTGATTCAAGTACATTGTGTCGCTGTGCCCATCTCACTCCATCTAAGCCAAACTGCTTGCTGTGGCGTGAAAGAACTTGGCATGATCTGGCCTCTCAGTGCTCTCCCTCCATTTTCTCCTTCCTTGCCTTGCTCTGGTTACCCTTGACATATGCATGCTCCTCCTTAGGATCTCTTCCTGGCCCCTGGGTCTGGAAACCCCCAGCCTACTGCAGGCTGCCCAGTGGGCCAGTCACTGACACCCTCTTTGAGTTATCCCCCAGCCTCCGCTCTGTTCATCTCCCCTGCTCAGTTCTAGTTGGTCCTCACAGAACACAATATAAAATGCTATTTGCTGTGTCCTTTCCCCACAACTACAATATGAGCTCTACGTGAACAGGTTTTCTTATTTTATTAACCGGCATCTCAGGGCTTGACTAAAAGAGTGCTTGCCACAGTTGGTGTATTTGAGAGTCTATTAGCTGGACAGATAGATTAATGAATGAATCTATTAGTATCGATTCCTTCTCTGTTTTCTGTTTAATATTTTTCACCATCATATAAACCATATGAGTTGCATTTCACTTCCTGAGAAGTAAAATACAATGTGTTTTCAAAGTTTCCAGTTGTCAGTGAAGGTAGAAAAGCAAGATGTGTGTACTACAGTGTCTTTCCTTGTGAATATTCATTGAAACTTGGAGCCCACTGGTGACGAAATTGGCACTATTCATTCTATCTTCCTGTTTACCCTGTGTATCCAGTCTTGCTTTTAAGGTTGGGAAAGGTTATCTAAAGTAGACTCATATCTTATCATAGTCTTCAAAACACCTCGACTTCTGGTCAGAAAGAGAAACAGCAAAATCTCAAGTGATTTGTCAAAATACTGATGGCACACTTGATTCTAATGTTTACTATTGAAAAAACTACCTCACCATAATAGCATATGAATTAGCAGCCTCAGAATCTTTCTGTTGTCATAGAAACCATGTTTTGGGGAGAGGCTCCAACTCATTTCTTACTGTTTTCATTCATTTGTTTAGGACCATATAGAATTTAAGGAGGATTGTACTGGACCTAATGGTCAATTGCTTTTTCTGTGCACAATAGAAATCTCTTAAATGGAAGGATGTGGAGAGATGTGTCACTTCAAACTGCAACAATGACTTCTCATTGCTTTTTATGTGAAAACTGGGATTCATAGTCTGTGGTCCAAAATCCTCTATTACTACTATCTTTGAATAACCTCTCCCCCTACAGTGTGTGTGTGTGTGTGTGTGTGTGTGTCTGTGTGTGTGTGCCTATGTGTGTGCATGTCTGTGTGTCTGTGTCTCTGTGTGTGTGTCTGTATGTGTGTGTCTGTGTGTAAATTTGTGTGTGTATGTGTGTCTGTCTATGTGTGTGTGTATCTGTGTCTGTGTGTCTGTATGTTGTGTATAAGTCTGTGTGTGTCTATGTGTGTGTGTATGTGTGTATCTGTGTCTATGACTCTGTGTGTATTTCTGTCTGTGTGTCTGTATGTGTGTGTGTGTCTGTGTGTGTGTGTCTATGTGTGTGTCTGTGTGTGTGTGTGTATCTATGTCTGTGTCTGTGTGTATGTCTGGTGTGTGTCTGTGTGTGTCTGTGTGTGTCTGTGTGTGT
>JABTXL010007882.1:710791-742517 GCA_025134845.1 Neodon shergylaensis
TGTGTGTGTGTGTGTCTGTGTGTGTGTGTCTGGGTGGGGAAGACAGAGGTGTGGAAGCTGAAGGTAAACATTAGTTGTCTCCCTCAATCACTCTTTGCCTTACGTTTTGAGACAGGGTCTCTCACTGAACCTGGAGCTCACCTATTGGTTAAAATGGCTGGTCAGCAAGCTCTGGAGATCCACCTACCTCTGCTTCCAGCCTCCACCCTAGTACTGAGGTGGCGGTCGATTTTACACGCATACTGGGGATCCAAACTAAGGACCTTGTGTTTGTGTGGCAAGCACTTTGCCAAACAAGCTGTTTCCACAGCCTCTCTTTCCTGTGTCTTCACCTACCACGCCTTCTCAGTCCTCTACACTGAATCCACTCACACTTAAGGACCACTTGTGTTTGGGGGGAAATTTTAGTATACTCTACTCATAGCTCCATAACACCTAAATAACTCATTAAATAGCATCCTTTCATGTCACAGCCAAAAGCTCAGAACTCACTTCCTGTTCTGTCATCATCTCCCTGTCTTCTCTCAAAGAGCACACTGCCTTGGGCCCTCTTCTTCCCTAACTATTTCCCATACTTGTGGCTCAAGGGACCCTGTTCTTCACTGATCTGTCTACCTGGTTCTATAGTCTTCACTCATTGTTCTAATTACGCGCTCCCTTGGCTCCCCATACCTTCAAATTCTTTGTGCATCCACCAGTGTTTCTCTGTTACTCTGCTCAGACTTTTGTTCTCAGTGTGATGCTCTGCTTTGGTATTGACTCTTCCTTGGCAATCCACCAAAGAACAAAGCATTGAGGGGCATCTGTCCTGCGCTGAGACGTCCAGCTAGGCATTGAGGGTTCCTTGTGGAGTTTATAATTTGGTGCGTGGGAGAGGCGTTCAAATGATCCTAATATCGCTGTAATAAGTGCTAATGACAAGAGATGATAACTTATGAGGGGGAAGTAAGGGGAGCAATGAGGCTGCAAATTAAAGGGAACTAGCCTGGCCTTGGGAGAAGTCACAGTGCTTCCCTGGAAAAGCGATACTTGAGCCAACTCTCAAATAGGGCAGTTTCAGCTCCCATGGAATGGACATCTTGCATTACTGACTTCAGAGCATCTGGCGCAGCACAATTCCTGACTAAAGATGTGCCTAGCAAATGCCATAATAAGTGTGTTTTGGTGGCACAGTGCCTGGCTTGGAGCTACCTACCATCCTTTGTCCTTTTGGACCCGATGCCTGAGCAACAAACAGGGTCAGCTACAGATGCCCCGCATTGCTCAGATAATAGATCTGAAAGATTGGCAGGGTTTGCATCACCTCAGTAGATAATGACTCCTTTGTGTTTTGGAAGAGTAGGTGACAGATGGAAGACACCTTGATAGCAGATTCCACTGTTCCCCACACAGGCTCTCAGGCAAGTCCAGACAGCTATCACTTTCCCACTGTGTCTTTCTGCACTTAGAGACTTGTCATTGGGAAGACACCTCTACTCCGTGGGGAAGTGGCGTTCCATCTGTAGGGAAGCTCCTTCTTCCATCAGCCCACATGTGCCACATGTGTGCTGCCCCACGACAGTTCATGCTGGAGAGCTGGCCATCCCGGGGAAGCCGTGTGCCTTTTAATGGGAACAGCATGGTGCTGATGACTCACCTGCCTCCTCCCATCTGGACCTTCCCAGCTCAGCAAGCATGGAGAGTCTGGCTGCAGACAAGCAGAGAGAGCACAACTCCCGAACAGGGCTTGGCTAGGGCCCTTTGAAGGCATAATTTTATAACGGCCACCATGTGTAAATTGGAGTGGGCATTCTCTCACAGTGCTATGCTTTTATATTTGCACGGTTGAAAAATATTACACCATCCCCACAGCAGGGGAAAGAGGAAACAAATCATGCCATATTCTAATTAACCAAGCGGAAAGGAAAACTGGTCATGGAGGAGAGTGAAATGAATGTGTGCACATGAGAGACAGAGGAAGGGGCGTTGGTTGGGGGCAGGGAGCCATGTTTTTCCAGTTTAATCTGAGTTAGTAATCCGGTCCTGTGCTGAGAACTATGAGGAAGACCCAGGCAGAACAGTACGCTTAGTGACGTACTTCTAGGGATAAGGGTGTAGTAAAGTCCAAGGTTTAAACTTCAGCTCCACAAGAAGAAACAAACAAGAATACTTTTACATTCAAATAGCAGGGAAGTCATTCTAATGGTGACTTAAGCCATAGTGTCAAGTGTTTTTGCAAGCTCAGACATAGCTGACCTGAGGAAGGTCTTAGCTCCTCACTTGTCATTAAAAATATTGTCCCGTTTCTCCAGCTGTCAACATGCAGTCTCTTAGCCTCTTAAAGTCCTCATGTTACCCCATATCACATGATCTGTGCCACCCACATATCATGAACACATATAATCATAAGAAAACATAACACATATATCACAAAGAACACATCGATAAAGCACAAGAATAAAACTCCCCCCCACGGGAGGTGGAGAGATGGCTTAACAGCTAAGAGAGTGAAGAACTCTTGAAAAAGACCAAAGTTGAGCTCCAAGAACACATGCTGGGCAACTCCCAACCACCTCTAATTCTAGCTCCAAGGGAACTGGATGCCTCTGGCTTCTGCGGGTACCTGAACTCACATGCACATACTCACATACAGATGCATACACATACACAATTACAAATAATAAAAATTAATTTAGAAAAATAAACTCCCCTTAGAATCTTCAGTCCTACCCTCTTTATCACCTGAGTGGCCTGTTGGTCACCTGAGTACAAACGAGAAGAAGCAGTAGCCAGACTTTTCTGCTCTATAGATGAAGCATAAAAGTAGGTAAGGACTGAGTAGGGGCAACCCAAGAAGAATTCCTCCATTGCACACTGTCTGCCCTTATTGAACTTGGAGGGCAAGAGCAGACTGTCAGTTATGCTGCCAGTTACAATACAGTTCATATTGTTAACTGAGGACACAATTGTGATATGATCCTTAGGAGTGAAACTACTGGATACTTCTACTAATAGTTGTCTGTGAGAGGAAGACTAACATCGGGTTGAAGTTAAAACCAGTGTGGACATAATTCATGATACCCCATTAAAGAAAAAGAATTTCATTTCCCCAGACACTGTTCACATAACAAAGGTCAAGTCTGGGTTAGGCAGGAAGTGTAGAGCAGACAAGAATGTAGCTTGTAGCTTATATCTTGCCTCTTGTTGGACCACAACACACTATTTCAGTTACGAAAGCTTTCCCAAGAAAACCTGACCTGAAAACATGGGTGTCAACTTAAAACTGAGACCCAAGACTGAGAAGGGAGACCACAGTCTCACAGAGACAGGAGTAACTGATTCCCCTGTCAAGTCCCAAAGCTCCCCACTTGTTTAGTGATCCATAAGGCCATGGGCAGTCTGACTAGAGATTCCTATGAGGAATAGCATGGGTGCACATGTCCATTCTCCTGATGCCCCCATGGCCAATGAGTCAAGACACCTCGCCTAGAGGGATGCTCCTACTTTTTCCTATAGAAACCTAGCAACTGCTATCATTCACTACTGTGGTATGCTGTGAGGTGAATTTTCCATCCTTCCAAACATCCTTGTCTGAAGCAAAGATACAAAAACAGCCAAGAGTAGACTTGATCGTCAGGAGGAAAGCCCAGGCTTGAGTGGGCTGGACCAAATGGTCAATACAGTAGGGCAGATGGTTTCCTATCCTTGGAACGTTTTTTTGATGAAAGATAAGGCTTGACCTCATTACCTGTTCATTTCTATCACCATGATTGATGTTAGAGGCAGTACCAGCGACCTGGACAGTACAATGGCTCCACCAGTGGGCCCTGGGACTCTGAGTATAAGCCACATTGTCCTTTTGATCAAAATGCCACCCCAGTCCATATGTCACCCAGTCACACACTCATCTCTTTTGACCAGGTACTCTGTTCTGACTCCAGCCTGGGGATACACTATGGGAGACTAGGCCATAATTTCAGGGCTCCCTCTGTTCCCCCTCAGCCTCCCATCTGTGAATACAACTGCTGAGTCAATATCCATTGTTCAGATAAATGGAGACTTGATGTAGAAAATTACTAGTGTGAAACTTTTGTAAGATCCCCAGATTGATTTTTTTTAAAAGAAAAAAGTCAGTCTTCGCGGCGCCAATTGAGCTAGAAGCAGGGTTAGCAGGCCACCGTGTTGTGGAAATTAAATCAGCACGAATAGGTGGGGAGCATGGCCAGTCTCATACCACACGGCGTTTCCTTTAGAAAACCCTTTAACCACATTTGACCCCAGGCACTGTTTGGGGCTTTTGTTTCTCAGCCAGTGTGTGCTTTATCACCACACATATAGAAATTAGAGGGGAAATGCTTCAGGTTTAGTTTCTTACTCAGCAGTGCAATTATATTGAAATGAAATTTAGTGCAATATTGAGTTGTCCTATAAACTTATCTATGGTGAGAGTCATATGCCCTGGGAAGGATTGATTTCTGTCAATCATGATTTAGGATGAGGTTGCTGTAGCGACATTTGCTAGCTTACGGTTGTGCCCAGTTCCCCATCTTTCCAGGCTCACAGAAGTCCCCCTGTCTTGAGCAGCAAAGGTTTGCTCTATGAACAGCATGTTTCAAACACAAGAAAATGGGCATCTGAAGTCCTGGTATTTGGAAATTGGAATGTGAAGGTGATTCATGAGTTTTCTATCAATTATTAAGCAGTCAGAGACAGAGATAAGTAGAGATGGATGGGACAGTGAAGTCTTCCAGCTCTACCTAGCTGCTTATCAGTGATAAATGAGTCAGGAAGCAGGAAAGTTCAAAACAGATATCAACTGATCTGCAGCAGCCTCCTATCCCCACCAGGTTGGCTGGTAGGATTCTAACAAATCAAAAGTCTTTGAAAGAGGATAGAGGAATTGCATGCTCTGGCCATTCGAGTCG
Source organism: Neodon shergylaensis (assembly GCA_025134845.1). NCBI lineage: Eukaryota > Metazoa > Chordata > Mammalia > Rodentia > Cricetidae > Neodon > Neodon shergylaensis. The sequence continues at coordinate 715,696 of JABTXL010007882.1, forward strand.
CTCTTTCTCTTGCAAGTTTCTCAAAGAAGGCAGAGCCCGGAACAATGGGGACAATTGCAAAATAAATGAGAAATGTTTTATGGCCTAGGGCAATACCTTATATTTCATTATGGAGGGTTCTAGTGGTGCTGGCTGAGGTCACATGATTTGAACTTGAATCCTGCCTGCCCTGTTTTCAGCGATAAATCGATTTGAAAGAAAGACATTTCAGAGTCTGGGTAGAGCCATGTATTCACAAGTAGCTTTTGCTTTGCTGAGAGTGGCCTTTTGTTGAGAGATGAACCAGGGCTCATGTTTGAACTTAACTATGTTGATACCTAACCTCACCCAAAGAAAAGAGTTCACCCTTAGCTCTCGGTGGAGAGGCTGCCTAGCCCACAGTCCAGAGTTCTGTGTGTCAACGTTGCTGCCCAAGGCAAGGGCATGAGCTGCACAGGAGCAGAACATTAAAACTCAGCCCCAGTGAGCCAGACATGATGGCACACACTGGTAACCATGACACTCCAGAGACTGGAGTAGAAAGATCAGGAGTTTGAGGCCAGTCTTTAGGCCATTTGGCGAGTTCAAAGTGAGCCTGACCTGCATATCGAGGCCTATCTCAGACAACGCAAAACAAAATAAAGGTGAAGTGAAGCTGACACGGTTTGTTCCTAGCCAGGTCTCCCTACCACCTTGTCATTGCTCACACATCCTCTGTCTCTCTCTGTCTCTGTCTCTCTCTCTCTCTCTTTCTCTGACTCTCTCTGTTAGTGTTTGAACAGTGTGAGAGTCATGATTCATTACTTAGTACTTGGCAGAAGCTAGAAAGAGAAAAGAGACAGTTGAGCCCACCTTATGTTCTAAGCAGATCAGGAAGCTATTTCTGTCCTCGCAGAAAGGCCAGAAGCAGTAGAGATGCTGGCCGCACACACTAGCCCTCGGTACGTCTCGGAGTGAGCATTCTAAGGCAACTGCCGACAGCTAACAGCTGACTTCTGTCCTCCAAGCAAAGAGTAAACTATTAAGATACCCGAGCTTAAAGGAGAACAAGTGGCCAGATGCTTCGTGCAAAGTGGCCAGTTCTCCAGCCATGCTCTGCTGTGCCTTTGTTTTTGAGTTCCTGATAAAGGAATTGGCCTTCCAAGCTTAGCAACCATGCTGCTTATTCTGTGCTTCATTTCCTGAGAAAATGGAATTGATTTCCAGTTTAGATCAATAAGGAATGAGGTTGACTTATCTACGTTGAAGATGGTTAAAAGCCAGAAATCATAGACACGACCCACAAACCACATGCAATCCATAGACGAGATTAGTGTGTGAAGAGGATATGCCTATGTGAGCACAGTATTTGTATAGATGTGCAGATATACACCCCCATGTATCAGAGGTTGTCATCTGACATCTTCCTCTATCTCTCTCTATATTTTTAATATATATTAAAATTATTATTTTACAGTTTGATATATATATATGTAATGTATTTTGATCATACATACCGTCTCTTATCCCCTCCCACTCATACTGAACCCCTCTCCTTCCTTATTTTTTGAGATGAGTCTCTCACTGAACCTGGGGCTCACCAATCGGCTAGACTAGCTGGCCAGCGAGATCCCAGGATCTCCATCTCTACCGCCCAGTGCTGGAATGGGAGATGGGAATGCCACACTATCCTCCTGTTTAGGTCCTCCGGCTTACACAATAGGTACTTTACCCGCCGAGCCTCCCCTTCAGCCTGCAGACAAGATTTCCTTTACTAACCCTGAACTTGGTGGCACACCCCCAAACCTCGGATCTCAGGAAGGGGAAGCAGGAAGCTGTCAAGTTGGAGACTGGTCTGCAGTATCTCTGACATCAGGTCAAACCTGGACTACCCAGAGAGACCCTGTCTCATAACAGGAAAAAATTATTTCTACTGTCACATGTTGAAAAAAATATTGTCGGTATATAGAATTTGCGGTGTTTACATTAAGATAGATGTCTGGGTGCTAATTCCTTAAAGACTGAGGAGCTCAGACAGCATGTGCCATGTTGCACCTACTCCTTAAAAGGGACTGCTTTTTCCATGTTCTTTGCCCTGTAGAGTTTGAACTGACTACTGATGGGGTCAGAATAAAATGTATGACTCTCTCTAGTCCTGCACAAAGGGTGAGAATTAAGAATATTTTCATATATGGAAAAGACACTGCTGTCAGGTGGGAAATTTTATGTCATTTATCTAACTAATGCCGGCATACCAGGAGCATCCTAAAATGATGATACACAAGTAAGAGATGAGACTTGAGTTCTTTGGAACCGTTGCCATGGTTTTCCACCTTGCCCTTGCCTTTGCTGTCACAGGTTCAAGCTTCAGCCAGTCCCTCAGTCAGAGGCTTAATCACAATCCTTTGCCTCTTTTGTTCTTTTTCCTTTCTCTTTGAGGCTCTCTCCTCCTTATCTCTAAGCTCATTTGTTCCCTCCAATTGCTGACGTCATGTGGGGGAAAGATAGTGGGGAAATGAACCCCAGGCATTGTCTCAAAAACTAGCCCTAATAAATCCAGTCGTGGGTGATTCACCTGTCTTTGCGCCACCGGAGTGACCCGCATTCAAGATGATGTTCCTTCTCCACTTATGGATGCTCTGAGTCCCTAGCGCCTGCCCCTTTCTCTGACCTTGTGACACTGCCTCTCCAGTACCCTGTCCTGGAAAAAGGGAGTGATCACCAGGTGAGGTTCTGGGCTTAGGCAAGAGGGAGAGCCTGGGTGATGTCGGAACACTAATGAGATATCCCAGCGACCCCTGTGCTCTCTATGCTTGGCATCAGCACTGACATCCTCGGGCTGCTTCCCTCAGTGATCAGAGCCAGCGCCCACCACCCCACTGGCACCTGTGTGGGGACTTCCTAGAGTGGAATAAGGGCCTGTGGACAGTGAAAGTTAGCAAAGGAAGCCGCCATTTCCATGAGGGAAAAAAAATCACTTTCTCTTCCACAAAACAAAAGGTGTGAACACGCCTTGCCCCTCAGTTCGCCTCAGATGTTCCAGGAGCAGCCCAGAGTGCGGTGGGGGCCACCTAGGAAATTCGCTTTCCCAACTGCTGCTTCAAGTGGTACTTAAAATGCAGAACATAAAACCCTGTAAATTCCACTGCACAGCCGGAGCCCTAAGCCCTTAAATGCACAGGAAAGTGTGTCTATTATCTACCCTTTCGAAGTAAGTGTGCCGTTACTCAAATTGCTTTTGTCTTCTTCTTTTCAGCTGACATTATCTCTACGGTAGAATTCAACCACACGGGAGAGTTACTAGCGACAGGGGACAAGGGGGGTCGGGTTGTAATATTTCAGCGAGAACAGGAGGTAAGTGTCAGCCAATTGGAAATTCTCATTTTCTTCCCTTTTTAAGAGGAGGCCTCCCACTGTGCCCTAATCCTCACGTGTCTGTCGCCCTTAACCTTGCCTTGTCTCTTTGCTCACCAAAGTGAAACTGCCAGAAAGTCATTAGCATCCGCAGTTCTAAGTTCAAGCTCACAAAAGCACCCCTAAGAGGGCTCTCCCCGGGCAGGGCCTGCTCCTTCTGCATAGTGAACGTTGGGAAACAGCAGCTGTTCTCATCTGACCTGCACAATTCCACAGGTGCTTCTGGAGGAGCAAACTCCAGCTGTTGTCTTGGGATCTGTCCTCCGGGTGTTGAAATCCCATCTCCCTTCATTTCAGGTACTGCCAGAATACATCTGGGAGAGGAAAATAGCTTTATTTGACAGCAGCTGTAAGGAGGGCATGTCGGGTCAATAAAGAAAATGATGCTCAGCCCACCAAAAAGGGTGAAATCCTTCAAAAGAGCTTCTCGGCCCAACAGATGGCACGTTAGTGTGGTGCTGGGTATCGTCTCTCATGCCACGTCTGGGGCTGGTTTCTTCCTGGGGCTTGGGTTCCACTAGAAATCCTCTTTCCCCCACGTGAGTTGAGGATGCTCCCCCTCCCAGGCCTGTCTCTGTTTTCTCAGAATGGCCAATTTGGTTTCCTTGCCCTCTGCTGGCACACTCTAGTCCTGCCAGCAGGGTAGTGTGTGTTTTAGCCACTCTCCCATCTGCCACTGTCTTCCTCCGAGATTCCCTGGGCACTGGGGAGGTGTGGGGGAGGCCCGGTGTTAAGAGGAGGACTCCACAAGAGACTTCCCTAGCAATTTAATGCCCGCCTTGTGCCTCCAAGCCATTTGCATTACACCTCCCCCTCCAAAGAGGAAAGCCTCATTTAGGGGTGATATATTTGGTAATTGCACGTTATTTGCAATTAATTTCTATAAGGGCTTCATAATTCCTCGGGGTTCTGTGTAAATTCAAGTACTCAGCATTAAATCAGGCACCCAGCCTATTACGTTGGCCCCAGAAACATGAAAATGTAGTTGGCAAGTAAGAACTGAATCGCTCTTCGTGACCTGGAATTTTTCCTGCTTTTTCCAGAGCTGTCTGGTGCTAATTGGTCTGGCACATGCTACCCACACTTGACAGTCTGATTTGGATGGTAGCAAATCAAGCCTCTGAGAAATTTTTTGTTGAGGTGGACCGGTCCTCTGTGAGTTAGCAGGAGAGCGACGAGGGTGTCAGCATCTGAAGTCCTTTGAAAACTGATTTTCAAATCTCCAATTTAAAAAAAAAAAATCCAATTAGGTTCACAGCTATGATTAAGGGGAACTGGAAGAGCTATTTAGCATAAATTACCCAAGGCTGCATGTCGCCAGTAATATTCCACCCCGCATTTCCTGCTAACTATTTATAGGTTTCACCTATTCTCATTTACGGGGAAATTTGGGAAGCCTGACTCATTAGGAGAATGATGGGGGGCGGGGGGGGGGGGCGCACCTTCCAAAGCAGTATGGGTGGGTTCACCGGAACACAAACATCAGCGAGGATGAGATCATGGAGTTCAGTGTTCGGCTTCCACAGAGTTTGGGGCTCAGACACATACATGGCCTGTCTGACAAAGACCATGTGGCATCATTTGAGGCCAGTGACTCTTTAATAGTGCTATCACTCCCGCCAGAGCTGCTCCAAAGAACCTCAGTCCTCAGTGTCTGCACACTGCTAGGCTCAGCAGAAGTACCCACTTCCAGGCAAGCTGAGACATGCCTCCGGGTGTCCTGTTTCCATTTAGGATCATATATTTTAAATGGACCCTTTCCTTTAAAAATCAAACTTCGATTTAAAATATGTTTAATGAAACCCAAATTTTAATTTTTGAACAGGTTTTTCAAAGCCAAATCTGGAGACTTTGGGTGGCACGGTTCTAAAATACCTGCCATCTATCTTCTCTATTGTCTCTTTTTCTCTGTCTCTTCAAGAGGCTTTTTCCTCCTCTTCACCTTTTTCTGTGACTTCAGGCCCTTGGCTTTGTGCTCCTGTGTCTCATCATTTATTTAGTGCCTGCTGTTTGCACTTTGCATAATTCGTGCTAGGGGAAAGACGGAGGCAAAGCCCATCCTTCTCCTCCTGATGCAGATGGCCCTTTTATCACGACACTGGATGAAAATGGAGGTGGGAGGAACCCATGGCCAAATCTGCTCCACAATTGCTGTGTGACCTTGGAAGAGTCACTTACAGCTTGAGCCTCTAGGGTCCCTCTCTCAGGTCTGCCTATGTCTCAGCGATCCCGTGAGCATTGAAAGTTGGCAGAGCTCTGTATCTTTCATAGGGATTGTTATAAGTATGTGTGAGCATCTGCAGATTTGAATATTAGATCTTCTATTTATATTGATTGCAAAGTCTTATCCTATTTTAATTTGTTTCCTTTTCTTTTCTTTCTTGCTTTTTTATTTTGTTTTGTTTGTTTGTTTTTTGATAGGGTTTCTTTGTGTAACAGCCCTGGCTGTCCTGGAACTCTCTTTGTAGACCAGGCTGGCCTCAAATTCAGAGATCTACCTGCCTTGCCTTCCCAAGTGCTGGGATTAAGGTTGTGCACCACCACACCCGGCACCTTCTGTTTCTATGTATATGTTATGACATACACTTTGTGTTAATATAGTTTAAAGATATCATTTATAAAAGTGTGTATGTGTGTGTGGTGTGGTGTGTGTGTGTGTATGTTTCTGTCATTAGCCAACAGAGTGCATGCTTTGGGGACCAGTACACTAAAGCTAAATCTATGACTGCCATGATCTTGGCCTCCCCACGCTGTGATGTAGCCCGCCAGTCCACCCCTAACCGCTTTGCTCGGAGGGAAGAAAAAGAGTTGGCACTTGCTTTAAATGGTCTTAATTTTCTATGTGTGTGTTCTACCGTCCTACAGAGTAAAAACCAGGTTCACCGTAGAGGTGAATACAATGTTTACAGCACATTCCAGAGCCATGAACCCGAGTTCGATTACCTGAAGAGTTTAGAGATAGAAGAAAAAATTAATAAGATAAGATGGCTCCCGCAGCAGAACGCGGCTTACTTTCTCCTGTCGACCAACGGTATGTGCAAGTGATTTCCTTTCTCATGTTTGATATTTTCAGAGTCAGCCAGACCTGTAAGACTCTCTTAACCTCAGTGTTCCTCCATCCCTTGAGAGCTTGTGAAAAACTTAGAAACCCTGTTTGCAAGATGTTTAGCAAAATTCATGGCACACGCAGAGTTGGGCTCAGTAAATAGTAGCTATTCTTTTTATAAATATCCAATTTATGACCCAATTTTTTGTGGAACCCATTATCTGCAGTTTCCTAATGGAGATTGCTTGCAGGTGTTTGAGGGGGTGTGACTTCCTGTCTTAAGATTCCTCGCCATGTTATTCTGGGAATGCATTTCAGGAAACTCGACACGCCGTCGGCATTTTGAAAAAATAGTTATTAATCCCTGAATATATTTTAGGGCCTGCAAAACAGATGTCTGTGTATCTGAGAAAATCAAGTTCTGGACTGGGAGCACAAGACCAGAGGAGCTAGGGATGCTCCCTAAAACTGATCAAGAAAAAGTCTCTTTATCTGCCTTCAAACTCTCCCTGTTCTATAGGTGTAGGGAGAATTGATAACCCATAGAGAAGAAAGGATGCTGGCAGGTGAATAAAGCCAGGTCACATATTCACTCCAGGAATGAAGTTGCCTGCATTCAGGATTTTAACCCCTTTCTTGGGGGTTAAAAAAAAATTCCAAAACCAGTTTGAAATTCAGTCACTACTGCAAAATGCTAACGGGAAAGGGTAACACGAGGATTAAGAGAGAATTACAGACCGCTGCCCAAGCAAAGAGGTTGAAGAATGACTCATTTCATCATGCGTGTGAGTCTGTGATGAATACATGCTTGTATGTCTCAAGAGTCTCACATCAAGTACAGAAAAAATGCAGGCAATGTTTAGGACACAACCAAGCATATGATCTTGTTAAAGATGAGAAAGACACACAGCCAAGGGCTTCCTGTTACTAAGCCTTGACTGTTCACTGTGGGTCACTTGTAAATTTGTCCCTTTTATCATATTTAATTTTGAAAGTATATACTGTGAGTCATAGGTCAATCTTATAGAAAAAAGGAGAAGAGAATGTAAAGCAGATGATCCTCCAACCCCTCCAATATAACGCCAGGGTACAGATCTGAAATGTGACCACTCTTGATTAGCTGTTTGGGAGTGATTCAAGCATGCCTCAGGATGATGAGGTGTCTATCTATGTCTCTGGTTTTTTTTTAAGATTCCAGTTAATTTCATTCCTTCTCCTAACTGCTTTTATTGTTCTGTTTACCCTTTGTAACCCTGATCTCTTGGAGGCCAAATCACCTCATCTTATTTCCATTCATTCTCTTGTGATTTTTTTTCTTTTCTGTTCAAGTCTCACTCCGAGACTCTGTTGTCACACATTACTGTGAAGGAGACTTATGGTGGGTTTTCATGTAATTAGTTCGGTATCGAAGAAGTGTCTGGTTGTCTTCCATATCTAGGTTACATTATAGTATGAAATTTAGCCTATTGATTATTGCAATAAAATCCAAAGGCTTATTAACTACTTTGTGGAGGGGGGGGGATGGGAAAGAAAGTGAAATTCAATGAAGATTAATTATATAGCATAATGTTCTGTTAATTGAGTTTTTAAATAGTTTTTTGATTAACAAGGATATTATCTTCCCATTTGGGATGCTATTTCAAATGCCAATTGCATTTCAGAATGACTCTTCAAAGAAAAATTCCCATGTTCATATGCGCTTTTCTTTTCTATACTAATATTAAGGTTGAACATCTTCCCCTAAGCCAAATAGGTTAACATTCAAAAATTAATGGAAGACAATGGGAATTACTGTATAAGAGAGAAAATGAAGATAAATGATAAGGTTGTGTTTAAAGCTGCCACAAGTGATGATAAACTACTCAGAGAACAAGGCAAGAGAAAGGAAAAGCCATTTCTCATATTAACAGCTGCATGCTTCTTGGAGTTCTCCCCCCCCCTCCACAAAGCTTCAAGATTTCTGAGTCAAATGAAAATGCTGTGATAATATAGGCAAGTATGACCCCAGGCAGCACAACCTTGGGGAACTGGATTGAATTCCATCAATTATCTTTTTGGAGGGAAAGGGTGCTTATCTCATTAGTTGAGTATAGTTACTAATTCTACTAGACTGTGTCCTCAGCGTGGTAACTTTTAAAGACAAATAAAGCAAGCATTCCATAGTGAAATAGACCTTGAAGAGATCTGCCACACAAAGACACATTGCTCTGCTTGGGTTACTCCTCTTGCCTGACTGCTTATGTCAGGCAGAGCACTACGGTGCTCATTGTAAAAATTAAAAAAATACCCAGACACAAAAGCAAAGACAATGTGTGTTCAGGTACAGGGAGAATTACTATTCATGTCTCTTATAGAAAAAAGACATAAATAATGTTCTATTAACAGAAATATGATCTCTTCTACAAGGTGTTTTTAAAGCAGATTGTTAAATTTAATAATACAGCAACAAGAATATTTTCCTAACCGATATTTTATTAAAATACTGTATAATTTTTAATGACTACATATAACTTCCTTGTATGGTCTGATTCTTCTGTGTTCTAATGACTTCTTATTATTTCCTCATGTGATTTCAGTTTTCTGTATCTTAATAATAATAAGTCTCCCGCTGTTAGATTTATAGTTGTTAACAGATTCTTACTACAAATTATATATCCTAGAGAGTACTAGATTACATGTAATAGCATCTGTAAACACAGTATGTGGATAGCTGTTGGTATAAATATACAATTGGGTAAAATCCAGATATCACCTATATAGTATAGGGCTTATTAGAAGGCTTAAGTCAGGAAATAGTGGAAGACTACAGAAACTGCACACCATACTCTTAGTCCACTGGAACTGAGAGAAGTTTTTCTTTTCTAACTTTTCTGGTCATTCTCACTTTCCAATTGCAATGGCATGTACCTCTTATATAATAAAAGAAAGAAACTGATTAAATGCATAATGTTATTATAAATACTTACTATTATTGTAGTTCCTTACCACAAATTACTGCATACAGAAAATATAGGAGTATGCACAAGAGATGGCCATGGGGCAGCACATCTTTAATCCCAGCACTAGGCAGGCTGATGACGGAGGTCTCTGTTCCAGGACAGCCAGAGCTACACAGGGAGACCCCATCCAAAAATCAAAAACAATATATACAGAATGCTGATTGTGGTTTATCCCTAACTGGAGGTCATATAGGCAAGTTTGATCCTGGTGTTTTACCTGTGATTTCTATTTTTCTCTATGGCAATTAATCATTTAAAATATAAAATACAAGATAAAATGCCTTGCAAGTAACTAGATTTGGACACGCTTCAAAGACAAACAACAGCAAGTATTTGGTGATGAAGTTCACTGGCTCATGGGTTGTTCTCAGCCACAGCTGATGAGGAGCAGATCAAGTGACTGCATAAATACGGCGGTCCATGTTTAACCTCGCTCTAAAAAAGCAGCTTCACGTGAGCAGGGTCTCAAGAGAGCTTGGGACAAGAGGGATGTGAGCACACAACTAGCAAGTTCTAAATTCAGCCCACAACTTGGAAAGTCCCTCCTCCCAGCACAAGTCAGGGTGAGCACATGGATGAGAATTATGGATCCTGCAAGGAGCAGCCTCGCCAACCATGAGAGAATAGGCTTGGGAGCCCAAATAATACCCGTGTATGGAGATGGGTTTTCACTAAAATATCACTACTGCTGCTGAGAGCCCACAGCATAGTACTTTTGAGATCTCTAAGAACAAGACGTGGGGGGCTGGAGAGATGGCTCAGAGGTTAAGAGCACTGACTGTTCTTCCACAGGTCCTGAGTTCAATTCCCAGCAACCACATGGTGGCTCACAACCATCTATAATGAGATCTGGCGCCTTCTTCTGAGGTGCAGGTACACATGCAGGCAGAACACTGTATACCTAATAAATAAATAAATCTTTAAAAAAAAAAGAACAAGACGTGAAGGTGTGAACTACTGAGAGACCATGTGCTTTTGCTGGCAAGAGTGGTCCTCCTAGAGGGGAAGACCTGGGAGGTGATAGTGTGGGGCCTGGTGAGTAGTGGAGAAATGAGACAGGACAGAAGGCCAAAGAATCCCATTAAGAGCAATCTAGAGGGTCAGCTTTTCTCCCCCAGAAGACACAGATGTGTAGACATCCTTGTGGGATGACACTCAAGGCAAGAGCGTACCCTGCTATTACTGTCGAGTTGTGGCTCAGCATTGCTAATTCTAACGACAGCTGCTGTTTAGACACCATTTTGAGAGGTTAAACTTGCTGATTCATTTTATCCTAAGACTCCCATAAGAAAGATGGCATTTCTACCAGTGTATGAACGGAGTGCAGAGCGACAACTGTGGAAGATGGAAATATGTGAATGTATGTATGCTGAACTGAGATTTAAGTGGACACTCAGCTCACCCTTATCTCCTTACGATCATTCCCCAGGACTGTTTTGTGTGTACCTTCTTACAAGGACCATAGTCTTTGACCATGTGGCTATTGAATGAAAAAGAGAGAGATGGGGGGAGGGGAGAGAGAGAAGGACATAACTCTTTCTCGGTATGGTGGAGGAGATATATTGTATCCTCAAATTAAAATAGAAAATGTATGTTTCACAACATGTCATCAGAGAAAGCCATTTGTCCCAACATAGTCTGTGTTTTTGTCTTGCCTTGTGAACTTTTCCTTCAAATGGCATGGGATGTGCACAGGACAGCACTTTCGAGAGCTGACTCCTATAGCCCATCTTGCCATCATTACCTTGGCCACCAGCACCCCATCTCCCATCCCCAGAGGAGACTTCCTTGTCCTGCCATCCTTACTTCTGGTTGCCTTCCACAGATAAAACTGTGAAGCTGTGGAAAGTCAGTGAGCGCGATAAGAGGCCAGAAGGCTACAACCTGAAAGATGAGGAAGGCCGGCTCCGGGATCCTGCTACCATCACGACCCTGCGGGTGAGTGGCTTGGCTGTTCCAGCCATGCCTTTTGGCAGCCTGGGTTACCAGGGGCAGGGAAATGCCCCCCTAAAGTTGGGCACGTGCTGGCCACAGCAGCAAATTACAACTATAATATGTGGTTGGAGGCACTGGGCAGAGCCCCAGCCTGCTTGAGTCTGGTGGCAGATGGAGGGATGGGAAAGGTGCCAGGCCCTAATGACTACAAATCCATGCTTCTCCTTTGTCCCTAAGGACTTGCCACATGGCCACTGCCATCCGTTGCTGTATTCTTGGCCTGTCTATTTACATTATCTAGCATGTCTTGAAGACCTTCTGTAGTTGGCAGAAGGGGCACAAGGCTGCTAGGTTGGAAGGTTTGCTCAGGAGAACCCAAGCGTCCGTATCGAACAGACCTAGGTTCAATTTCTGCCACTTATCAGAACCTTACCCGGCTATTGTGTTTGTCAGATGTTGTTCCTGTGCTATTTTATCTGACAGAAACTATTTGAAGGACAAATTGTTTATTTTAGCCCACAGTTTCGGAAATTTTTGTCCAGGGCCTGCTGAGTCCATTGCCTTCAGGCTGTGCTGAGGAAGCAGTAACAGCAGTAATGGCATAAGTAGAGTGGACTCACTTCATAGTGGTCCAAACACAAAGGGACAGACAGACAGACAGACAGGATGGAGTCAGAGACAAGAGAGCCTCCAAAGACAAGTCCTTAGATCTCCTCTCTCCAACCAGGACCCTTCTTCCAATAATTCCACCAAATTATGAACCCGACAAGAGATTGGCTATGGTTGAAGAGAGCCTGTTTGATTAATCACCTTTCGTGATTAGATCCTCCACCACATGATGACCAGGCCTTCCACACATGAGCATTTGGGGAAGAAACTGCATTTAATACACAGCATTCGCCTAATGCTTTTGAACTTCAGTCCAACAAGTTTCTTTTCCATTCTCCCCCTGCAACACTGGTCAGAAGTCCTAGTGTCTGTGAACTAAAGGCAGAAGACCCTTCCCCTGTTGCTGTTATGTATGGCATGTGTGTAGACTTTGCTCTCTGTCTGTGTGGCTTCCTTAGGGCCCTCCAGATGTGCGTAGCCTGGTGAGGAGAGAGCCATTACAGGACTCACACTCAAACGGCCTTCAGTCTGCAGAGTAAGACAAATGTACAGACGGAGATTGAGAGTTTGTCCAATGGAGAAAGAAATGGCATTTGGTTCTGGAGGCCAGGAAAGGCCTCAGGGGGAGGTGCTAGTATAACAGATTTCTAAAAGTGGGCCATTAAGAGAAGACTGTCTAGTACAGTGGTTCTCATCCTTCCTGACGCTCCAACCCTAGAATACAGCTCCCCATGGTGTGGCAACCCCCGAACATAAAATTATTTCATTGCTCCTTCGTAACTGTAATTTTGCTACTGTTATAAATCATCATGTAAATACCTGTGTTTCCCAATGCTCTTAGGAGACAACTGTGAAAGGGTCACTCAACCCCAAAAGAGGTCGAGACCCACAGGTTGAGAACCGCCGCTCTAGCTGTAGGTAAAAGTGGTTTAAGACTGGATGGTTTGCTTTGAATCTGCTCAGTGTAAAACAGTAAAGCAAGGACATACCCGGACCAGTTCTAACCCCACAGGACTTTAGAACTGTAAACTGCGTGCTTCCAGATGCCAGAGGACTAAGCCTGAAAGAGGGGCAGCGGGAAAGCATGCATGGGTGGAGAGAAAGGGTCTCACGCTAGCTCCACAAGCAAAAGTGAGCATTGTGATTATCGGCTCACAGGCCCATTCATTTATCCATCTATTTATTCATCAAACGCTTTCGAACACTGCTGGCCCCAGCGCTAGGCCACTGGGGCTTCCCGTACTGATGGGCACCGTGTCTTTAGTTGTGTTCCTCCTGAGCTCACACACAGTGGTTGCTGTGTCTTGATGCCACTTCCCCATTCCTGCATGAGACCAGATTGGGGAGATTTCAACCTGCCCTGCCGTTGTAAAAGTGCAGAGGTTTAGGAGAGTACAGAAAAGCATAATGATGGCTTGGAAGGTGCTGGTGGGCTGAAGAGGATGAAAAGTATGACCCTGCTCAACTCTGGCTGGTGATGGTGGGCCTTTGGCTTGAAACCTTGTGTCTCCAGTGACCTATCTCCATCATGACTTATCATCAGCTAGGACACAGATGACAGTGGTCACTCTTCACTGGAGTTCGGATGAGATTCAACAAGACACCGTGTGTGAGAGACCAAGAGCTTCCCCTATGTAGTACCTGGCACCCAGAGAACGCTCCACGTTAGCTGCCTATTTAGTGTTACCGTCACCATCAGCATCACCAGCCACCATTACCATCAGCATTCTCACCATCATCACGGTGTCAGCATCACTTTTCTGACCCTCCTTGATAACAGGCCTATATGTGTGTGTGTGAGAGAGAGAAAGTCAGCTTTTGTTTTTATACTGTTTTATTCATTCCAAACGTTATTTGTGGATAAGTAAGCACCTTGCTGGAAATCGGACAGGAATTCAGACTGTCTTTTGTTCCCTGGAGCATGGCAATCCTGGGAGGAAAACAAATGGACTAGGTGCCCCTGAGTTCTGCCAAGGACTCTGCCTGTAGTGATACATTGTTCTGAAAACATCTCTTGCATTCAAAGAGACTAAACTTGTCCAGACCTTGAAACAAAGTTAATACACCTTGCAACCATTTCAGACTATTTCCTTCCTTGCCGTCCTACTATCTACTTTTAACCTGCCTTTAAGAGAGCAATGTAAACAATCTTACTATGCCTGGGATTGCCCACATAATCATCTTTTAGAACCAAGACTAAAGCATAGCCAGTCTTAAATTACATACTTTTCCATACCCTGGGCTCAGAGTAATGCCTCTGTTTACATGTGTGTTGTGGTAATCATTTGCTGGAAGCAGCCAATAGGCTGAAAGCAACTTTAAAAAGCAAATATCCACCATAAATGTTGGAAGCAAAACGGGTTTGGGTTGATAACGTCTGCAGTATTATTTGCTGTTCTGGATCAGTTGGGAGTACCAACTTTTCCCCTTGTGAAATTAAATATTTCTGTAAAGTTCCCTCTTTTCTTTCCCATGCCACATTTTCTGAGCTGTTCATTAATGACAAAGAAACCCCACTTTTTGAGGGACAGACAGACATCAGGCACATGTACACGCATACATACAACAGACAGACCAGTAACCACAAGCTACAGACAGATGGGAAGATACAGGGAGAGAAGCGAAAAATTTAAATTTGGGCTCAGTCTTGATCAAATTATTCCAAGGGGGAAGTACTTTGTTTTCATTTCTTAATGTGACATCAATGCGTTTTGGTGCCTCTGAAATTATCTTTAATGTGTTAACTGATACATCTGCCTTTGTTTGCTTCGTGCATGAAATTTTTCAGAGGCCATCTGTAGTGCCCACTGTGGTTCCCCATTGCCAATGGCATGCTGTGGGATTCCGGAGATCTGTGCCTAACCCCCTGGAGGCTCCATCCCAGTGAGGGAGGAGAGAAGGCCTATTTACATTCCCTCTAGAGTAAAGAGCTAGAGTGACTGAGGCAAGACAATGATGCTAATGAAGTGGGTCCCTATCACCCTGACAGAGGCCCTGAGGTGTGGTTACCATTCAGAAAATAACAATTCAAACTCCAGTTGTTAATAACAGTGGTGTGGCGCTGGACACGACACTCCCATTTTTTTGCCTTATGTTTAAGCTGCCAAGCAGAGAGTTGGGAAAAATTCTTATTTTGAGACCCAATTTGCATTTTTGACACTTGACACTGGCACTTGCTAAAACACCAGGGTTGGTGGTCACTGGGTTTTAGCATCCACCAACTCCCTTAGAACTGTGATTTTTTTTTTTGAGCTTCTGTTACTTTTCAATCATGTGAGCCATAATTATAATAATTTAGGAGACATATTTGCTATAAAATTATTTTACCCATGTTTCACTCAACTCCTCACTCTGAGGCCTGAAAATAGCACCTATTTCATGTAAATAGCCACATCTTTCACAGTCTCCCCTTTAAAGCTCCAGAAGGGCCATTCTCCCTTCCTTTTCCATCATGATGGAGAAAGAAGCTGAAAACAACAAAACAAACAAACAAACAAAAAATCACTACCACCGGCAGCCCTAGAAACCATGGGTTCGGGACCATGACCCCACCAGAGAGCGCTCCGATATGACATCAGTCAGACTGTTATCTACCAATGTTCAGCTCTTGAAATCTGCACCACCAGCGATTGTGCCTCCCACCCAGCCAGCCCCACAATGATTACCACTTGCTCATTTTCTCAGTATCCAATTCCACGTGGGTCTCGAGAGTAGGGACATTTAATAATACCCGACAGCTAATTAATCCTCACTGTGTAACGAACCCATCCTGTTTTATTTCTGAGAGGCTCAGCTTTTTTAAAGCAAGAATGCAAGTCTGGCTTTTTTTTTCTTTAATGGAAGATGCTCTTTCAAATCCAATCACTTGTTACCCAAGGAGCCCAGGAGAAGACTGTCTCCCTGTTCAGTATCCTTATGTCCCCAAGATAATCATGATGATAATTGAGCAACACCCACTGGACACCTTCTTACCTAATGCCTCAGTTCATCTTAGAACACACAATAAGGAGGACTGGGCAGGTATTTGGCAAGCAAGTTGCTGGAATCTAGCATTTGCTGAGGCTTTGCTAGACACAAGCGTGCTGCCTTCCTTGTTTGCCATGACAGCTCCAAGAGGGGACTTCCAAGTTCAGCCTCCAGATCTGTAAAGGAGACATTGATCTGCTTTGCCACTGGGCCCTGACATCTGATGCAGGATCCAAAAGAGAAAGCAACGCGCTCCCTGTCTTTCTGTTGCTTGCCATTTCACGGCTGAGACCTAAACCAAAAGTCAGGGCTCTCAGCCTTATACACATACATTCGGGCCTTTGAAATGCCTTTCTCAGGCCCAGGCCATCTGGGGTTTTGATCCTACTGCACGTATTGGCTTTGTGGGACCCTAAGCAGTTTGGATGCTCACCTTACTAGACCTGGATGGAGGTGGGTGGTCCCTGGACTTCCCACAGGACAGGGAACCCTGTTTGCTCTTTATGCTGACGAGGGAGGGGAACTTGATTGGGGGAGGGGGAGGGAAAGGGGAGGCGGCGGTGGGGAAGAGACAGAAGTCTTTAATAAATAAATAAATAAATAAAAATTTAAAAAAAAAAAAAGAAAGAAATGCCTTTCTCTCATACATATGTGTGTAGTTTGAGTACAAGGGTGTGTGTGCAAGTTCTCATCTGTGGGTACACATGTGTATGCACGTGCACATGTGTGTGTGTGTGTGTGTGTGTGTGCATGTGGAGGTTCAAGGCTGACACCAGCTGTCTTCCTTGGTTGCTGTCCGCCTTCTTCCTCAGGGGTGTCTCGCTTAAACCCTGAGTTCTCACGTAACTGCCACAGGATAACTAGCCAGCTGGCTCTGGGGGTTCCCTGGTTTGCCTTCTGTAAGTTGGAATTACAGGCAGGCCACCATGCCCAGCTGGCCTTTGTATGGGAGGTAGAGATCCTAATTCCAATCCTCTCCCTTGTCAGAGAATAATTTATACCCAGAGCCATCTTTCCAGCCTCTGAAATGCCACTCCTAGTGATTGGTGCCTTTATTATACCTGGTCAGAGTGCTCACAACGTCCCCCACACCCACACACATGCAGACACACTTGAGTTTCCCAAGAGGGCACAGAGAAACAAACACCTTGAGTTTTTATGTGCTTAGGAAGCTCCTCTATGCTCTACTCTCCTGGGCTCCCCGTACCTAGGGGCAATGGGCCCTCAGAGCCCTTTCTAGGCAACAGGATTGATAGTAGAGTGAATTAATTAGCCATGGATGGGAGCTGGGTAGTAAGAAATCACTCTTGGCACTCTCTCTCCGGGCATGATAAGCCTGGAGATATCGTGTGTCTCATTATGACTGGCTGACTTTGCCCTGGGAACCTAGGCCAGGGCGACATTTGCTTTTAAACCTGTTATAAATAGACTCTCGAAGGTGTGAGCACTCAAGCTGTGTCTTGTCATAACCCGTCTTCTGAAAGGTGAGGGAGATATAATGAGATGAGTTTTCTAATGAACTTCATCCAGACTCCCCTAACAGCTAATGGAAATAGTATTTAAGCAACGATGATAACAGCATTGCTTGTTGGTTGTACCTGGACGTTATGCACTGATTTCTATGACCTTATCCCATTGTGTTGGTGCCGTAATTCTGCCAGGAAGGTTGTGTTATTCTCTAGGCCAGCTGAAGCCATAGACTTCCTGTCAGTGGTTGCTCGGTTGCCACTTTATCAAATAATTTTTCCCGGAATACTTGGTGAGAAATGGCGCACGCTCCTTCCCGGTCACTCTCCATGTCCTTTGCCTGATCGTTTTTCTTAGCTCTGAGCATAACTTAATAAGCCATTTGCTCATTGCCTGCCTCGCCTCATCCCTCAGAAAGCCATACTCTGTATGGAAAGAGAGGGGGCGAAGCTTCAGCGGTTGGAGCAGCGTGGGCATGTGCTAGGCAGTAGGTCACCATTTGTCAAGAGAATGGATTACACCAGAGCTAAGACTAAGTGTCAAGGGATGCATGCATGGTATTTGCCCACAATCTCATGGCTCTGATATGGTAGTGCTGGGATTCGAAGCCCAGTCCAACCCAAAACCTAATGGGGATTTTCATTCCTTCTCTCCATGGTTTCTACTCATTAAGAAGATGATACCTTGTGACCATACTTCTGGGGAATTCCATCACTGATTTCCATCTCTCGGAAGTCCTTAACGAAGCTTTCTTAATTCAACAGTTTGTGTTTAGAGGCCGAAAGGGCTACTTTTATACTGGGTGGCTTCACAGGAACCAGCTGGCTCTTCCCTGGATGATTAGATGGTGTCAGTGTCATGTGTCCACTCTCCTGCCTCCCGCCCAAGGCCATGCCTGTCCACCCCTAAGCTCAGTTACGTTTTCTTGACTTTGCAGAACTAACCTTTATCCTTTTAATGTGACCATGATTTTTGCAAATCTGATTGGTGGCCATTTAGACGCCTCCAAGCCACAGCCTCACAGACATAAACATCAACTGGCTCTTGCTCCCGATGGGAACTTCTTGAGGGTTCTTTCTTATAGGTCGTGGGGTTAAGCAAGTTAGCATCTCCCAAAAGAACAATCTCTCAGGGAAACTACCAATCTAGCTACCTGATCTGCTTTTAAGGGAGCTGGTTAGACACTCTACCAGTTTAAGTTATAGAATACTAACTGCATTTTTCCAGCCCTTCATCGACATAGGCTTGGAGCTAGCAGTTTTGTATTTTACAGCATTCTGCCCATTTTAGAGATTTGTAAGCAGAGATGTAGAGAGGTGAGTGTAGTAACAAGCAGACCCAGGAATAGGGTGCAGATTTGTGTGCACCTAGAATCCTGTCTTCCACACTCTGCAAGCTATTTTGGCCTGGTCCTTGGTTTCTACAATGATGAGAACTTTCCGAATGCTGGGTACATGGTAGGTACTGCACAAACCAGGTACTGCAAAGGTGGTCTTAGAAAGGCAAATGAACCACTCAATCCTCACAGTGGAGAGAGGAGACAGGCTGCCTGTGAAATCAGCATAAGCCAGGGCTCTCAAAATGCAGTGTGCCTCGTGACCACCCAGTATTCTTTCTCAGCAACTTTCACTTTACCTCAGCACAAGGAATGCTGGTCTTGGTAACTCTGACAGGACTCCCCAGGCAACCCATAGAGAATTCCGATGCACGCTTACAGAAGTGCTGGCTGAGGCTCAGTGTTACTTCTCGGGAGTAACACAAAAGGTTGCCATGGCAATTTGGAGGATGCACAGAACGAAGGAGGTGCAGGATGAGGACTGGGTTTTCAAGATGAGTCTTCAGGGCTACGCCAGCTTTGACGCTGTGGCTGTAGCACCTGGGAGGCAGGAGAAAGTGTACCATTGTCTGTTTCCTTCTGGTGATGTGGCTGTAAATACCCACCTGTAAGAAGGAGCAGCCAAGGTTATCTTCATTCCAGGGCAAATGTTCAGTTGAGTTGAGACTGGCTTTTACTGCCCCTAGTTTTAATTTGGGCTTTATGCTTTAATAACCACGGCCTCTTCAGACACAGATCTAGCCTTCCTCTAGCCCTTTTTTAATTTTTTAAACTTCGTTTTCTGATTTATGGCTGCACTGGAGGCTTGATATACAATCCTTTCACGGCTTCATCTTTCCTGATATTTGTTGCAAATAACAATGGAGTTTTAGCTCCTGCAGTGAAAATCAATCAAGTCTGTTCCATATTCACAGGCTTGCAACAGCCCCCGATGGCCCCCCTGGATTAGATTAACTTGGTGAATGTGTCACTCTGCCGAGGGTAATTTCTCATCCCCAGCTCCGTCCTCAACCTCCTACCTCTGTGGGTGGATATTGAGAGCTCTCATTGATTGACTGCCCCAAAAGTGAATACTGGCATGTGATGTGTGTAACGCAGCAGGACGCACGTATTCTGTGTTTATGAAAATAAATAATAATTTCTGTTATCATTATTGATTGTTGTCGTTATCTGATTATATCTGTCTGTGTCATGGAGTTTCAGTTAGGGGATCAGAAAACACTGTACAGGAACCTCAGACAGCTAGGCTCCCGGCAAGCCTCCATGTCTGGATCCGTTTAGCCTTTTAGGAGTGAGAATTGCAAGTGTTTCGTTTCTTCTTGTTGCCTGATTCCTTTGGCTAATATCCAGGGAAACAATACTAGTTTTCAGCGGTAGCCAAATGAACTAATTCAGTTGGAATTATAAAAGCAGCTCATGTTTAGCAAGCATCCACTGTGTTCCAGAAGCACTGGCATAATTTCCTCTTCCAGATAAACCTGTAATGCGGGACTAATGTGGTCCTCATTTTTAAGGGCATGGCACCTCAAGTTGTAAAGGTTAAGGCACTTACCTAAGGTCAAAGGTTAATAGGTGGTGGTGCTTGGACTTGAATTACTGTCCTTCTAATTCCACAGTTCATATTGCTGTCCTGCCTCTTATTAAGACTGAATGTCTGATGTGTGCATTGAAATTGAGGTTCAAGCCAAAATCCATATGAATAAGTCTGGGGTAAGAGAACAATTTGCCGTACGGGCAATAGAAGCTGCTGGTGTTGACAATGTGGATTCATTGTTTTGCAGGAAAGAGAGTAGGAAGGGTACCTAGCACTAAGATCAGCTTCACACTAGAGAGTCTCCGACTTGTTTTCAGTTCTTCCTAAGATCTGTAAAGACCAACATGCATCAGAATACAGTTGCCTTGATTTAGATCAATTTGCTGTGGCTCTCACTATGGTTGACTCTAGCTGTTTCTTATTTTGTTACTCAAGCTCCTTCCCCTCTCACTCTGGCTGCTTCATGGCAGCAGCTACCTTATGCACAATGCTATATTCCAGCAGTAACTAAGTAACTACTAAAAACACTTATTAAGCGTGTGCCATGTGCCAGACCTGGGAGACAGATTATAAGCACATTTTATTATACCCTGACATTAAACTGTGGAATGGATAATTCTATAACAACCAAGTTGCAAATGGGGACACTTGATTATGACCCCTGAAGCTTCCTGCCCACATCTACAGCTACCAAGTGGCAGGGTTGTGTTTTTAACCTGTTCAGTCCGACTCCAAAGTCAGTGTTCTTAACACTATATCATGTATAAGAGTCACTAGGAAGGGGATCAATCTTTGATCCGATGGCAGCCATCATCTATAGCATGGGGATGATTGTATATTCTTGCACAAGTCGGGATGATAAAATAGGAAATTGGTGGAGAGTTTATCTAACATGGCAAAAGCTCTCCTTAGCTCCCTTGAAGTCAGAGCATGCTCCCTGACAATGTCACATTATCTCTCATCCCAGAGATTCTTCTAGTATGGAACATTTAACATTCTGGAATTAGATCCAACATGAATGACAGTATAAAAGGAATTGTATACCTGAATTAGGATCAAGTTATCATCGTATCTTGTTCGCCAGCCCTTTGGAATGTGCCCCATGTACTAATCCTCAAGGATGTAAGATGCTGAACTGTCCACTAGAAAAGAGTCACATTTGACCCAAACAAAGTCCAAATGCTCCCATGGTTATGGGTGTCATTTATCTTACGACACCATGGTCAGGGGGCTAAACATGATTCCAGGTTATGGAACGCTCTCTTTCCTTACCTTTGGTCATTCAGTGACCTGGATTCAGAGATGGTCTGTAGGAAGGCTGATGAGCACAGGCAGTCCGTGGGGCTTTTTCAGGCTTTGCAAGTATAGATGGTGTCACACTTTCAACCTTCGGTCACACCGACCCAAGCAGCTTTCTCTCACAAGAGGAGTGTGTTCCTCCCATCTTTCATCTAAGCAATATCTGGTTATACTTTTAAAAGGAAGTGGACACGCAGGCATAATTGGATGATTTAAGTGGGAAGAGTTTCTCAGTCCTTGAAACGAGCGTGCAGGCATGCAGATGCTCATGGCTTCACTACCTGGGAATGCTAACAGGGTCTCTGCCTGTTGGATTTGTTTTCCAAATTGGCTTTCTTAGCAGATCAAATGTGTATGTCAGATTCCCTTTCACTACCAAGTTATGCTAAGAAATTAATTTGAAATCACAAGAGGGTGTCTAGGTCCTCTGCTCATTATACATAAGATCTTTGTAGAAAATAATTAGCACAAATGGATTTAGAATTAAGCCCAGCAGAGGACATGATCACTTTGATCTTAGGACATTGCCAACCAAGCTCCAACTGATGCCCTGATGAAAGCATTTTAAATACCAGTCCTCACCAGACAGTAGAGGCTTTGAAAGCCATCCCTGGGGGTAGAGAATGTGAAGACACTGTCTTTTTTAATGCAAAAAAAAAAAAAGAAAAGAAAAGAAACTGGTGGGAGAAAAACTTTTATAAAAGGTTAGTTTTATATTTAAAGGAAACATTTTCAACAGAAGAGAAAATACAGAATTCTTCAGTTTCCTTAGAATGGTTGAGCCATAGGAAAGGAGCATTCCACCTGGAAGGTGTTTACTAGGGCTGGGTCATGCTTTCATAGGCTGTTGCTGTGGTCCGAAGCCTTCTCTACTCTAGAAGTGATAAAAAGCCACTAGAGCACAAACACATGCTCACCAATGTGTCTTGCTGGTGTAGCATGGGAAGCTGTAGTTTCTCAGAGTTTCTGTAAAACTTTAAGACAGTAATATGTACTGTCCAGAAAGGCTCTGGAGTGAAGCATTTTCCGTCAAGCTTATTTGGCCATAAGGAACTTTTTTCTCAATTTAGAGGAGAATTACTATTTAAGATATTCTATTAAAAATATGGTCCACTGTAGTAAGTAGGGGCGGCTGGGCTGCTTCCCCGGCACCCGGCCGCCCACATGGCTAGCTTTGTACCCGAAATAATTACGCGGAAACTATATTCATTTAAACACTGCCTGGCCCGTTATCTGTAGCCTCTTATTGGCTAGCTCTTACATATCGATCTAACCCATTTCTAATATTCTGTGTAGCACCACGAGGTGCGCTTACCAAGGAGGATCTTAACCTGCGTCTGGCTGGAG
Source organism: Neodon shergylaensis (assembly GCA_025134845.1). Classification (NCBI taxonomy): domain Eukaryota; kingdom Metazoa; phylum Chordata; class Mammalia; order Rodentia; family Cricetidae; genus Neodon; species Neodon shergylaensis. The sequence continues at coordinate 738,606 of JABTXL010007882.1, forward strand.
TGGGAGCATCATGGCGACTCACTGACTCAGCTTCTTTCTCCCAGAATCCTGTTCTGTTTACTCCACCCACCTAAGGGTTGGCCTATCAAATGGGCCTAGGCAGTTTCTTTATTAGTTAACCAATGAAAGCAACAGATAAGATACAAGACCCACCTCCATCAGTCCACAGTTAGAGTCATCGGTGACTCTACACCACCCGTCTGTTCTACTGACACTCACACCTCTTTTCCATAGCAAGATTCCAGTTCATGAAGTCAGTCATCGATTTGGGCTTGAACCCTTTTACCTTATCATGAACCGCGAAACAGTAGGTCACTGATCTTTTGGGGGGAACAGGTATAGCAGTGAACCTGACTTTGGAAAATGCTAGCTGAGAGTACTGAGTCAGAGTTGGGAGACCAGTTCTTCCGGCAGCATCTTCACTCGGTTTACTGTCTCCCACTCACCAAGCCATCTAATGGTGAAGGATGTTTAGTAACCTTCCTTCTTGACAGCTCAAGTTCATTCACATCAGCTGAGAACGTCCTTCTGCCTGACACCATGGCAGGCACTGTATCCACATTTAGTCTTCACTCAAACCCTGTGTCAGGATTTCTTGAAACAGAAATTCCACATTAGGTCATGAAAGACCCTCCGTCTTATTTAACTTCTGTCTAATACACACACACACACACACACACACACACACACATATATATATATATATAAAGGTTTCAGCCTTCATATATACAATTATGGCAAGCATATGTGATCCTTGATCTCATGAGGCTTAGATCTCATGAGTTTGGAATATATCTTTTAAAATAGTAGATGTACCAATTTTATGCTCGTATAACGAATCCTGCTATAAATTTAGAAACAACTTCTCCCATCATGGTGCCAAACCCAGGTAGACAAATACTAAAGAGCATGTAGAAGGAAGAGCAAGAGTTCAAGGCCAGCCTAGAATACACTTTGGCTGGTGGTGTAACTCAGTTGGTAGACTGATCATCTGGCGTGTCAACAGACTAAGGTTTGAGCCCCAGTGCCACAGAAAACCCACGTGGGAGTTAGCATAGCACAGCGTGGGGAGAAAGAGGGTGACAGTGACTTCAGGCAGGGGAGTGTGCTACCAGCAAGGCTACACTGAGCATGGGGGCTTTGTTAAGGACTCTTCTCAGCTTTGGCTGGTACTCTCTTCTCTGGGTGGGTTGCTTTGCTTTTCTTCTCTTTCTTTCTTTTTTTTATTTGAGCATTCCTTCTTTGCTTGGATGGCTAAATATTCTGTACCCAAGAAAGGAGACATACCAAGCTAGAGAAACTGCACTCGAGTAGGTAGCTCCTGGTCACGACAGAGAGTTTCTGTTGTTGTCGTTGTTGTTGCTTTGTTTTGGTGTTTTGGTTTTTCGAGACAGGGTTTCTCTGTAGCTTTGGAGCCTGTCCTGGAACTAGCTCTTATAGACCAGGCAGGCCTCGGACTCACAGAAATCCACCTGCCTCTGCCTCCCGAGTACTGGGATTAAAGGCGTGCACCACCACACCCAGCTGTGACAGAGAGTTTAAATTCAGGAAGCCGGTGGCATTTGTCAGCTAGGCTGTGCTGCTCTCTAGCCCCTAACTGCCATTATTTTGATACATGGCAAGGCACGGCCTCCACCTAGTTTCTCCAATACCAAGGTGTCGTCACCAAAGGTGAACCCTTCTTTGAGTGATTGAATTGTGTGGCAGCTCATAGAACCTGACAGCTCCCTATTACAGAAAGGAAAAGATAAGCTTCCGATTAGTCTTGGGGACAGAGGAAGTCAAGATGGAGTGCCTCTGTCAGAGCTGTTTACGACATATAAATCATTACCTCCATCTCCCATGCAGGGGTGAGGCTGGAGAGAGAAAGAAATGACGAGGCTTGGGTTAGGAGTGCAGCACCCTAGAAAGAGCTTCCACTTAGCTTCAAAGAAGGATTAGTTCCGCTATCCATGCAAAAAAAAAAAAAATCAGAGCCCCACACCCAGATGAATGGCAGGGATAAATACCCACTGGTTCCTGGAAGGGATAATTTGTTTCCCTAGGCATTCACCAACATCTCTTATTGCTAATGTAACAATACAGCCCATAGAAGCTTTCTCAGACTCCAAGGGGCAGTGTGCTGGGCATGACACTCGCTGTATGTTTGATCCTGAATTTTCTCATTGTATAATCAACCTAACAATCATGGCTGTTATTCTTGCAAGTTTTCTTTCTTTCAAGGGAATCCATCACTGAGGTGGGCCAACCATTGTTATCCTGTGCCACAGTCTAGGACGCCAGGGTGTTTCCAGGCACACACTCACAGCATAAAACTTAGAAAGCAAAAAACTTAAGCACAGCAAGTTAAACACATTTAATAAGATTTTTTTGTTTGGGCTTTGGTTTCGATATTGATTTGGTTTGGTTTGGTTTGGTATTCAAGACAGAGTTTCTCTGTGTATCCTTGGCTGACCTAGAACTAGCTCTGTTCTAGGCGGGCCTTGAACTCACAGAGATCCTCCTGCCTCTGCATCCTGAGTGCTGTGATTAAAGATGTGTGTCCTCACAACCTGGTTTGGCTCAGTGGTTAAAAGCACTTGCTGTTCTTGCAGAGAACCTGGGTTTGGTTCTCAGCACCCACATGATGCCTCACAACCCCCTCTATCTCCAGTTCCAGGGGATCTAGACCCTGGATGCAAGTATTTGGTGTACATAAATTCAAGGGGGCACACACACATGCATATTAATTAATTAATTAATAATTAAAAAGAAGACTCAAATTGGTTAGACAGTGTAGTCAAATGTTCCTCATTCTGCATGTTGTGTATCAAACACCACACGGCTTGCAGAATGTGACAGCCTGGAAGATTCCAGCTAGAGAAGGGCTAGGACTCAGTAACCTCTCATTTGTGCACAAACTCTGAGAAATAAAAGGTTTGTACTGCTTCTGGGGTGTTTGAGGCAGAACGGACAAAACTGGGGGAAAGAAGTTATCCTCCAAAGCAGAGGGCAATCTCTAGCTCTGACAAGCTTTCTGCTCCCCTCCCCCCCGTATTCCCCCGAGCCTCGGGTGGAGTTGTGCTGCAGTTGTGTCAACAGGGACTGAGCATCTCGTAGTCAGTTGGTCTCTGTAAGTACAGATAAGGTGGCAATAGAAAATAACCCACCCGAATCTATGCAGTAAGTCGAGGTGAGCAGGTCCCTCACTCTATAATGCCCAATTTGGGGAGAACGTTCTTTCTGAGCCAGGAGAACTCTGCTGAAGAGTGACTTCTTCAGGCAAGACACTGAAGCCTCGGCATCTCCATGAGGGACCCTGGGGTGGTGGCAAGAACAGGCACCTGGGAAGCTGTTAAGAGCCCCTCGGGACTCTGGCTGTAAATCTCTCTTTAAATTCTCTGCCTCCGTTTCCATCTGTCAGTCATCCAAATGCAGAGTTCTCTTTCTGAACCAGTTTACCCTTAGGTCATAGGAGTCACTGTCAAATGTTATGCGTCATGTCTTTATTTTGTGGGCACAGTAAAAAATACAAATAAAGAACTAAAATTTGCAACCCCGCTTCTGAGTAGGAGATTATCTTTCCTTAAATAAGGACAGGACAGAAAGCGCTCTCGGTTTCTAATTCGTCTTGACCACTAAGAAAAAAAAAAACAAGTGTATTTCCCTCCTGGCAGAAGTTTTTTAACCCCTTCAACATTCTCAGACTCAGGCTCAGGAGATGGCTCAGTCCATAAAGTGCCCACTTTGCAATGGCCTGAGTTTGAACCATCTGCTCCTAAGTGAAAGCTGGATGTGGTGGTGAGGGTCTGTGGTCCTATGATGCCACTGTAACCCTAGCTAAGATGTGACAGTAGAGACAGGCTGAGCCCTAGCTCCCTGGTGGGCCAGTTTAGCCCATTGGTGAATGCCAGGTTCAGTGAGAGGCCCTGC
>JABTXL010007882.1:742527-768014 GCA_025134845.1 Neodon shergylaensis
ACTCAGGCACACATATACACATGCACACTAATGCACACATACACACACTCACACACTCACACACACACACACTGGAAGTGAGTAGAACTTTTGAAAACTCAAATGCAACATTGACACTCGAAGTGTCTTCTAGAATCTGCCCCCACCCTTAACTGGACAGTTTTTCTTGGAGGAATGCTTCTATCCACACTAGTACCAAGGTGGATTATCATAGAGAATTAGATTTCTCTGTGTCTGTGTTTGGTAAGACTGTACCTTTGTGTAATTTCTACTGATTCTCAAATGGAAAGATGCCACAGCACAGGGGAGCCGGCATTAGCTCCTTCTGAGAAAGGAAAAAAATTATGAGCAGTGGAAGTGGCATATACGTTAAGAGATTAAAATTCCAAACGCAATGTAAACTTAGCTTGCCTAAATCTGCAACCTTAGGAAATGAAAATGTCTCCCTATATTTGGTGTCGTAACTCAAGATCTAGGTTTAACTTACTTTCTGTAATTTAAGCCAAAAAAAAAAAATTCCTGCATGCCTATAAATAGAGCTAGAATAGAATGCCATTTTAAACTAGCAGTTCTCGTGAAGGAAAAAATAAGCAGTTGGGGAGCTTGTTGAGTCAGGCTCTAGAGATAGCGTCGAGATTTGTTGTGCTCTCTTCAAGCATGTGCACATAGAAGGGTGTTCGTCCGCCACCTTCAGAGTTTACGTGCAACACCTTACCTTGGTTCCCTTTCTCTCCAGCTGCCCTTACTATTTCAGCTAGAAGTCTCTACTCTTGCGATAACAAAGCTTCACACAGGAACAAAGCTTCCTGCCCTTCCACCGCATCTCCCGTCACTAGCAACATCCCTGAGAAACTGCTGGAACCCCTTGCATGCTCGTAGGGCAAGGCTAAGATGTCTCTGACTCTACCCAAGACTTCGCTTGAATCTGTGCCTCAGCGGTTTGTCCGTCAGAGCCCAAGCCAGCTGTGTGCCTTGAGGTCTCTTCAACCTCAAAACCAGTGCTTTTCAGAGGCTTAGAAGAAAAGAATCTTACATCCTCATTTTCTCCTCCTGAGAAATTTACATCTGCCCCTGCTTCTTGGGATGCCTTTTGTCTTGCACGTTGGCGCAAATAATAAGAAAGTGTGTGCCTTTCTTTTGGGCACACACTTAAGGTGTTGATCAATAAATCACCCCCTGCCAAGCTCCAACAGCCTGGTTTCCTCTGCCACTTAAATTCTCCTTTCAGATGGGGAAAGGAGCTCATTATTTTTCTTCTTAACCTCCAGCTATGTCTTTTTTCCTCTCTCTTTGCATATCATTTAACTTAGTTCTCAAGCCCGCCATCCCCATTTGTTCCTCACAGGGTGTCCCCTTTTCTACCTAGAAACTAAGGAGACCCTCGGCAGAATCTCGTCCCCTTTCTTATTGCACAGGGACACGTGTGGGCTTTGAGGTCACAGAAGTCAGTAGTACAATGGAGAGAAGACATGACATGGCTTCAGATGCCACGTCTCTAGAGGGTGCCATGTGTGCTCACTGGGAAAGATGAGACCTCCCAGCTGAACGGCACCTCAGTCTTCTCTGGGTAATAAAGCTTGGCTCAATGAGGTGTGTGGAAGAACATGCTTCATGAGGTCACACATGGCAAGCCCATGGGATTAGATGCCATTAGGGAAGCAAGTATCTAAGACACAGCCACGTTTCATGCATCTGAAGGCCTCAGTTACACATGGAAGAGAGAGGAACCCTCTGTGCCCAGCCAGGCATCCCCACTGTGGAGGTAGAACTTGTCAAACCAGCTCTTCAGTCCCCACTTATGAAAACATGCCTGAGTTAGCAATCAACAATCTACCAAGATCCAATATTGTACTTGATGAAAATTGCCTTTTTCTTTTCTTTTTTTTTCTGAGACAAGGTCATAACTTCTGTCCTGGTACTCACTGTGTAGCCTCCCAAGTGTTAGACTCATAGGGATATGCCACCACACCTGGGAAAATGTATTTTCTATCAGTAGTTGAAGCCACTGTATGAACCATCATTCTGGGTAGTGTGGCGGTCACTTTCCTGTGTCACCAAGTTTCTTAAAGTCCATTATGTTTATACTGGTCTAAGACATAGCCTTAGGAAGCATAAAAAAAAAAAAAAAACAGCAACTTGGTCTTCCCATTCCCTTTTTATCATTCTGGTTACGCCAAGCCCAAAGACTGGCTCTTGCAACAATAGTTTCAACCTCACTCAGAACACTTATAATTTTTTGTTTAATTCACAGCTAACTTTAAACTCTAGATCCTTCCCAGGTAACTGTATCAACCAGAATTTAAACACAAATTTTTTTCAATATATTTTTACGATTTTTGACAATTCACATGAAATTTTCTTTTATATATATTACAGTGTTGTAAAATTCCCAATCAAAATAAATGTGGTAAACTAAAAAATAGATCCATTTAAAGTAAATATTAAGTCACAGCCTGTGTAGAATAGATCAATGGTAAATATCTAAAAATGAATAGCAGGTATCTGAGGTCTAACAAGCACTACTGTAGCTGTTTTTCAGTAATTGGGGCACTTTTAAAAGTCAGTTTGCATTACCTTGTACCAACTGAGCTAGAGTCTCAAACTGCAGGTCTTGGCAGTCAGTGTACCCTGTGTCTCTCAAATGATTCTGATAAAAGACTGTACTAGAAGTCCCTGCATGAGAAAATCTTCCGTTTCCTTTGCTCTGCAAGTTTTCTGTCTGGACATGTGCTTGTTTGATGGGCTAGTAGGTGCATAATGTGTTTCATTTGCAAGTTCACTGCCATAGTGATCTTTATCTTTAGAAAAGTTTTCTAAAAATGTGCTGAGAAGCAACTACGTGTGATTCCCTGAGGGCTGTGACTAAGAGGCCCCACCACCGTGGTGCTTAGATACTAGTACAAGCTGAGCTCTCTCTCTCTCTCTCTCTCTCTCTCTCTCTCTCTCTATCTATCTATCTATCTATCTCTCCCTCTCTGCTTATCCTTATGCCTATGCCAAATCCCACCTGAATGAATATATTAAAACTGTCACAAGTTTTTGAACTTTTTAAATTTTTAATTATTTATTTGTCTGTTTTTGTAAATGTTGTTGACACTGAGATTACTGTCATATCCCACCCTACGGTGTTAACTAAGTGACTTCATCCCTTACAATCTGCCTAACCTAACACTGAGATTCCCAAGTTTTTTGTATAGTTTATAAGAGATAGTATGTGCTGAGCTTCCAGGAGGCAGGGAAGGGTGGTGAAGTGGTAGGCTGTTTTAGAGTGACAGAGTTCCAGAAAAAAAGAAAAGAAACCTCTTACAGAGAGTCCATGCTCCCCCCAGAACAGACATGAGATCCACCTATCTGTCTACGCAGGGCAGTTTGCTGCCTCCCTACCTCATGCTCACTCCGGGGCCTCTGCCCACTGGGGATGCATTGGCAGTGGTTATCAATACACGCATTTGTTTCCCTCTTTCTTGTATGTGCACATGATCGGCCGGATCCACATGTTAAATACACGCGAATGGGACTCAGTGAATAACTCTTATTCCTGGGTTATAGGTCCTGTGTGTCCTCAACAGAATGGAACTTAGGTAGAAGTCAAGAGCAGGCATTGACTTTGGGGAAAATAATTCATGCCCCTCCCTTCAGGAAGAGAGAAATGCAGTGAACATTTCACGTCCTAGGCAATGGCCTCCAACCCACCACCTTTCCCTATAGCTCACCTTTCCCCAAATCAGAGGGCAAAGAAGGGTCGGGATGACTCAGGATATGGATGGTGACCTGAAAACCTTGACGGGAATAGACACAGGATGCCACACTATAGTACAAGGCCTATGGCTGAGTGTGAAGAGAAGAATCAACTGCTTGCTAGTAGGATATGGACACATGGCCAGGGTAAAGGGCAGAAGATTTCAGACTCTTAGTGCCAATAAGACTACATTGTTCCAAAAGATGGAATTACCTACGCTTATTCCACCCAGGGTGAACTTCTTATTTTGTACAGTTTACCTACATAATATGGTTTATATGGTTTATAATCTAATTTTAAAAAGAATGTTACAGGACTGAGGGTGTAACTCAACGGTAAAGCCCTTGCCTCAATGTTCAAGGCCCTGAGTTCAAGCCCCAGAAGAACCACATAAACAAACAGATAAATAGATATATAGATAGAGTCACTTACATGAAAAGGGTTCATTGAACTTCTAAGATTGGAATAAAATTTGTGAGAGATAACTGGGCTCATTGCTTGAAGAAGACTAAAGGTAGTTGTGAAAAACATTCCAAACAAACACAATTTCTGCCAAAGGAACATTAGGGAGAAGTGACCCTGGGAACGGTGCTCTGTTTTAAAGACGGAACCTGGAGATCTGTTGTCTTAGGACTCTCACAGTGCTCAGTACTGTCAGCAGGATGGAGAGCCTGCACAGAATGAAGAATACCCTGCTAACTGTAACAGTGGGATTCATTAGGCTTGGGAGAAACTAGGGAGACAGAAGTGGGGAGATCACAGAAAACGGTGCATAGTAAGTCCAGTGGTACCAACAGCTTATGGGAGTGTCTGACCCTTCCTGTCTTCTGCGTGGCATGGCTCCTCCTGTCCCCTCCCCATGCTGATGGTGCTGACAGTTGAGGTGTGCAAAGCAGCTCTTAGCTCACAGGAATAGGGGTGTATGCATGTGTGTAAGTCCACATGTGGAAGTCAGAGAACAATTTAAGTAGTTCCTTCTCTCCATCCATTCTGCCATGTAGGTCTTAGAGATCAAACTAAGATCTCCAGGCAAGGACCTTTTCCTGCTGAAGTTTCTGTGAGATGCAGTCTTTCTTTGTTGATCAGGCATTGTGGGTAACCGCTGATTGCTCAGACTCCCAATGACCAGAGCTATAGGCCAGACTGAAGAAAACTAAGAATTCTGTCCTGTGAGGTATTAGATATGATGATTTTTCTTCTTTTTATAAATGTAATGAGTAATTTTGATAGATAAGGTAACCAAATAAATTGAAACACTTATACCAAATAAAAACACTTTCCTAATTTAATAAACTCACCAAGGGAATAATAATTACATGGTAAGTAGATTTTTATTACTGTATATGTCTGAGAAATAAGCAAAGTGGAGCAAAAAAAGCATTTATAGAAAAGTCAGTTTGCACTGTTACCGTTGTAAAATGTTTTTATAAATATTTTTGTAATTCTTTGAGAATTGCATGTGTTTTTTATATTACCTCCAAGTTCTCCCCTTGATTCCCAGATCCACCCCCACTTTCCTAGTCCTCAACTTTGTGTTCTGTTTCTTTTCCCCTTCCTTCCCTTGTATATTAGAAAAGGAAAATACGTTTATAGCAACAAGTCAGACAATAACATGTAGAGGCTCTTCCCTGGTAAGAATGTTACTGCTTGGAGTATGAGTGTTCCTGTATCTTTCCCGTGTTTCTGCCTTCCTATGTTGTTATAACAGCAGTGGGGGGGGGAGGGGAATACAGTTCTCATACTGCCCACACCACTTAGCTCTACAGATAACCCTCTGAGCCAATTCGTCTTGTTTGAAATGGTAGCCATTCTAGTGTCTAGGTAGAGGGTGATTTATGCATCCTCTTCTCCCAAGGAATCTAGATTTCAATAGATTATGATCATATCTAACAATGGAAGCTAGTATTTTGGGGGGGGGTCAGGTGCTGAACGACAGTTTCCATTTAAGAAGGACTTTCTACAGTTAAGAGTTACATTCTTTTTCTTTTAGTATCTACTTCTGACTTTTTGTTATTGTTGTTGCAGTTCTTATTTGCCTGACCAGTGGCAGGAGTTCTTAACCTGTGTGTCCCAACACATTTGGGGGTCGAACCACCCTTTCTCAGGGGTTGCCTAAGACCATCAGAAAACACAGCTCTTTACATTATGATTCATAAAGAAATTATAGTTATGAAGAGGCAACAAAAAAATTTTATGGTTGGGGATGTCACCAAAACATGAGTCACTGGATAAAAGGGTCACAGCATTAGGAAGGCTGAGAACCACTGCTTTCACCTCTGGTGAGAAGATCATCTTGGCCTTCACCTTTCCAACTTCCAGGCGGCATAGTTCACACTAAGGGTCCAGGGTCACCCCAGCCCAGGGCCTGAATGCTTTCAGCTAAGAAAATGAAGCGACTGTTTTGTGTCTCAAGAGCTACCCTGGTCATAAAATCGTGGTGAATTCTGAGCAGGATCTGCCATGTAGATTCTTTATGAATAAAGATTTTTAAAGGAATCTGACCCATCTTTTGCAAGGTGGAGGGTTTTAGAGACTTTTGCTGGCTGCTGCTAGATTGGCATACCTATAATGTCTGGCTCTCTCTTCCTCTGATATCCTTTCCTGTGGATATCTTCGATTTATATTTTTATTGAGCTATTTGCTTTATTGCCAGTTCTTAGGAACTCATTATATATAACAAATAAAAACCTTTTCCTATCTTTATTTATTCTTTGATAATTTCCTATGTATATATGGGTATAAGGCATGTCAACCCACCACTCATAAAAATAATCAGGAAAAGTTTCTTTCAACAATAACAAAAAAACCCACCAGTATAAAACGTTTGTATTGGGAGGGTCAAAATACTTGATTTCATTATTTTTTAGTATTGTTTGAGAATTCCATGCATGCATATAATGAAATATAACCATATACATACTGTTTCCCTTCCTAACTTTATTTTGTCATGATGATGATGATGATGACCCATTGAGTTCAGCTAGTGGTGCCTATATGTGTCTAGGTGCAGGACCAGCCACAGGAACATGGGGAACCTATCAGTGGCCACACCATCAAACACCAGTGATTCTTCTTTCCCTACAATGCCAATAATGTCTCAGTAAAGGGCAGGGCTTGGGTGGGAGGGGGGCATCTCTCTCTTTTGGCTGGCTGTGGCAATCATTTTAAACACCCCCCAAAAAGCTAAGTGATGAATATTCGGGGATTCTTCCCTTTAGCCCCAAAGTCATTAGTTCCCAGCTGTGTGCCTACACAGGTTGCCTTGTTTGGGGGTTTGGTTTTCAAAATACCAGTCCTTGAGTTCCATCTCCCAGGAATGGTGACTTAACTTTCTGGTAGCGAGGCCCAGAAATCATTTAAACAAGAATGCTTACTGGATTTGAGTATGCAGCCAGAACCAGGAATTGGATCATTCAACCCTGGGAGGTCATTGAAAGTTAAGCGGTCTTGTGGGACAGGCACCAGTGATCACTACTACCACCTGCAGGTGGGAGGCAGAACTGACACAAATCAGAAAGGTCCCCATTTTCAGGGTATTGGCAAGGTATCTTTGTATGCATGTGGGCCTTCCTTGTATAAATGACTTCCCAGGGAAGTTGGCTGGCAAGATTTGTCAAGTTAGTATTGAATTTGCATTTATACGATTGATTCTGCATCTTCTGTAGTCATAAATAGCAGACTATAATATGATACTGCTCAAGGCCTGGTATCTCTAACCACCAAATATTCATTGACTCTTTATCCTAATAACAAACATCACTGGATTTTATAATCCATGTGAGAGGCAGAGGCAGTTTCTGCAATGAATCTTAACCAAACTCATCCAAAACGAAGCCACTACCTCTCCCTACCCACCCTTCCCCAGCTACGTGTTAATTGGAATTGCCTTGCTCTGTAACGTCTCAGGATGTTTCCTCCTTCATGTGAGATTATACAGTGTGTAACACTGAGGGAAATAACAGAGGAGGCAGACATCAGGGAAACACGCTTTGAAAGGCAGTGATGCTGGCAGAACATGGAAATGTCTGGGGGAAAAGAGCACAGAACTGGCAGCGGCTGGGGCTTCTACACAAAGTGGTAATTAGACGGCAAGTTTATCTTCTGAGGAGAAGGTGTTTCTTCTCCCTTTTCCATACACTGAGAATGTGAAATTGTTGTTCTGTCGTGACAGTCACCTTTGATGCATCGAGTTTCCTTCATATCTATGTATAGATACATATATATTTATACATCTATATATTCCACCAGGCATTAGTGGGGGATGTGATCCATACTCTGCCAACAGGAGTTAAATCTCTAAGAAATAAAGATAAAGAAAAGATGGATGATAGATAGATAGATAGATAGATAGATAGATAGATAGATAGATAGATAGATAGATGATAGGAGTGGATCTATCAGATATAGGTAATACGTGTAAATACATAGATAGGTATATATAAGTAAATGTTAGGTATGTGTGCATATATGTGTGTGTTACATATGCACATGTATGGAAATTCACACCAGGACTTTGCACATATAGAGCACGTGGACCCTCACTGATTTCTGTCCCCAGGCCTGAGCTGAAGCTTCTGCAGCCTGTTGTAAGCTGACACAGATTTCCCTCTGTCTGCTCAGCTTCCACTGTATCTCAGAAGGGCTTCCTCAAGAGTTCAGCTTCTCTATTTCAGAACCATTAGCATTTTAGTCTGGGTAATTCTCTGTGATGGTCTTGTGTCCACTGTGCAGCATTTAGCAACATCCCTGGCTTCTGCTCACTAATACCAGGAGTATCCCCTCAGCTACTCCAGAGCTGTCTCCAGACATCACCTAATGGCTGAGTTAAGGTCCCCGAAAAGACCAGCTGACTTAAGAACTGGGGTGCTCTGGAGAGAGTGAGCTTCTCCCTTCTTTCCAAACAGCTTACCTGATCCCCTAATCTAAATTGGGAACCTTGTTTTTTTCTTTCTCTCTCATGAAAAGTCAGTGTGGAATGAGTGACAGTCTGTAACAATACACTTGCCTGAGACATGAATGTCTTTCTTTCCTATTGCATCCCCAGTTCCACAGTATAATCTGTTTTGTTCACTCTGTACACATATTGCCTGGTGCAGTGATTGACACTTAATAAGTATATGTCAAATGAAAGGATTATTTAATATCCTGAAGCACAAAGCCTGACTTGGTCCGAAGGGGTTTTGTTCTGGGGGCTTATTTTAGTCTATACAGCAAAGCCTATAAAAGAAGAAATTGGGGCCATATTGAGGCTGTTGAAGGGTGTGAGCAGGGAAGTCTAAAAATTATATTATTTGGATAGGATTCCTGGGGGGTTTTGGCGGGGTGCTGTTGATTGGCAGGTTCATTCTGGAAACAACAGCTCTGATATGTCATCAGAAGCCGAGCCAACCTGTCCCTCCTGCTTCCCCAACCCACCCACCAATTCACAGAGGAAACAAGGCTTTGACCAGAGTGAGGCTTGATGCTCCATCAGTTCTCTGAGGACCAGAAGGGACGTGACATCAGAGACAGCCCATGAGGCCTCTTAATGCTCCTTTTCATGTTTAAAAATGGAATTAAGATGCATAATTTTTTAAATGAAAAATGACTGACTGGCATTCTTCCCACCAAAAATGGGGAGTAATTTAATTTGTTAGTGGCTTATTTTATTTGACAGTCTTTGTACAGACTCGATTTGGTTTGTTACACTGAATTACCCTTTAATGGCGGGTACATCATGCCAGACTCTACCCCCCCAGGTGGGTTTGATAATTGGACAAGCGTCCATATTATTCAAGGTTTCATAACAATGAGAATAGAGGCTCCTCAGCAGTGTGAGCAGGACTGCTCCTCCCAGCTTCCTGAGCGTCCTCACCTTGACCGTGGCATCTTCTCTGCTCCTCTCTGCTCATCACATCCTCTCCAATCTCATGGTTCTCTGATGCCTTGCACATGCTTCAGCCTTGGTGCATCTGCATCCATGGGTCCCCGCCTCATGTCCTTCAGCCTAGGCACATCTGCATCCATGGGTCCCCGCCTCATGTCCTTCAGCCTAGGCACATCTGCATCCATGGGTCCCCTGCCTCATGTCCTTCAGCCTTGGTGCATCTGCATCCATGGGTTCCCCTGCCTCATATCCTTCCGGCATCTGCTCACATGGCACCCTTCACAGCTGCCTTCCTGGAGAAGCTGTGTCATATAGCATAAGAGAGACAGACAGACAGACAGAGACTCCACAGAAGCAAACTTGACTGTGTCTGCCCTGAGGCATGCCTGATAAGGAGAAAAGATCTAATTGTGTTTGTTGAGTGACTAATTAAGCTAATGGCCCAACTCTCAGGAGCACACACACTCCCGCATAGCCCCCCTTCTAGTCCATCTGTGTCAGCATCCTCTCCTTTCTGAGTCTGCCACCGCCTCCCTAGGAGATACCTCCTAAGAAGTTCCCACTGAACTCCAGTACAGCTCAGCACCCCTTCCTCGAGTATCCGTGCAGCCTGGTACAGAACCAGGAGGATAGAGGGTCAGACTGACTCCTGATCCAAGGGGTACACGTCTCTTTACTCTGCCTCAGGCCAGCTGTGTGACTTTAGATTAATTGCTCAACCATTCTGTGCAGCACCTTTCTTATCTGCCCCTTGGGGATCATGAAAATAAGATCATCCACTGATAACCGGCTTAAGTGTTTAAAACATTCCAGGCAGTAGATATGGGGGTGTAACTTAATGTGGGGGTGTTCTTAGAAGGTCTGTCTAAGAGGGTACCACTAGAAAGGGAAATTGACTAGAGTGGCTCTCTGTAAGCCTATATGACAGGTCAGACACGGGCTGCCCCTCATCCCCAGGGAAATCCATCAGTGGATATAATATATATATATAATGCCAGGTATCCAGGAAAAATGGGATTGGGTTGGTCTCTCCCTATCACACACACAAGTGTGTGAGAATATTCATATGCACAAGCAGCCTCAGGAAGACACTGGACCTGAGCAGAGGAGGAGGGATGCAGGCTGACCTAGAGAGGACACTGCTGCATCCCAGCTTGGGTCACTCCAGGTGTAGTACCTCCACAGCTGCCAGGAAGCCTCCGATGAAAGCTTCAGCTGAGTTAAGTGGTGCCAGGCCTGGCTGGGCATTTGCTCATGATTCCAGCACTCGGAGGCTAAGGCAGGCAGGTCACAGATTCAAGGCCAGCCTGGGCTACAGATCAAGGTCTTATTCTCCCAACATCAAAAGCTAAGCTTGCTCTCTCTCTGCGACACTGGGTTGCATCCTCCCCTATAGGATGGTAAATGGAGCCCTTTCCAAGGCTGGCTCCAGGGAAGCAGAATGGGATTATGGATGGGGTGGAGTTGACACCTGGAGTTCTGAACACCCTGGCTGGCTCACAGCACAGGAAGGCTGCCAGAACAGTACTCACCAAAGAAAGCCCAAATATCTCCTGTCACTCTTGAAATCATGCCCTGCTCTTCTACCTGCATGGTCCCAGAAGGAATAATCAGACCATGCGAGAATCATGGTCCCAACATGGCTGTCTAATCTGCCCATCTGGTCCTTCCTGAACTGCAGAGGGTCCTCCTTATGACACCATCATGGACAGAGGACAAGCCTTTTACCTGAACATAAGAATGATTCAGGGACCCCCACACACACATATAGTCATGCATACATATACAGACATACATGCACATGCAAACACCCATGCATGCGTGTACGTGCACACACACACACACCTACACCCTTTATCTATGCAGAGCATCAGAGAGCTCTATCCCCAGATACATGCTCTGAGCCCTTCCCCATTAGACAACCCATCATGGATTGTGTCAGCCTGCATTAGCAACCAGGCTCATCACATTAGGCAGCAGCCCTAGGCTGGCAGCTACTACTTTGAAATGCCTCTTTATCCTGTTGTCACGCTCTCTTCTGCATCAGACACAGCCACAGGAGCAATCTGCAGACCCAGTGCAGACATGAAGGACCAGGTTAGAGGGCAAGGATTTCATGGAAGCCTGACAGATCCCAGTGTCCTGGGCCCTGGTGCCTAGGTGGTATTCAGGCCTCTCTGGGGAGCACTGAAAGGCTCTAAAGTTGTGAGCATTCTTATGACCAACTGTAAAAGTGTAAGTGCCGTGTGTTCCTGAAAACACACAAAATAGATGCTCTGTCCATTTACTGTAAAAAACTGGCAATGCCTGTGGTGACATCATGCACACAGCATGGTGTGACATCCATAATGCCTCTCTTTACAAGCCCCCCTGGCTATTTATCCAGGTCACTAACAAAGCAATGGCCAGTCCCCGCCTTGTGCAGTGTTCCTGCCCAGTGCAGATGAGGAAAGAACTCTTATCTTTGTAGTCAGATGGGTCCTGAGATCAAATCCCATTTTTGCCTTCTCATATCTGGGCTACCCTGGGACAGTAACTTGACCTCTGCATTCTGTTTGTAATCCTACTGTGTGCTGGTACCTGTTTCATAGCTGTTGAAAGAATTATCTGGGAGTCTTATGTGAAGAGTGCCTGGCCAGGCACTGATGCTTCAGTAGCTAGTTCAGGGCCAAATTCATGGGGGAAGCTTAGTTTTATCCATTGTGAAACCTCAGCTCACACAAGCCCTCAGTGGGTGTTTACTCATGCACACCTACCTGTACCTCCTGAAAGGTCTGATCAAAGCTTGACCTTGCTCATGTCTAGGTCATCACAAACACATTTATTATTTCAACCTTCTTGATGTAGACAGAGCCCCTTCTTGTAGATTACCCCCAATCTACCCTGTCACCTTTGTTCTCACAGTGGGTTCTATCACCATCCTGGCTTCAACCCCCTTTCTGCTGACCTGGGGACTCACACTCCTCTTTCATGTCCCCACCCACTCACCCAGTCTCAGGAAGCCTCTCAAGACCCACTATGCCTTGTGCCTCCTCCCTGGGGCACTTGCTCAATTGCTGTGTGATCTTTCACCCCATCTCCATCCCTTCCCCACCCCCAGCTATGGCAGCCATGTGATGGTGAGGCAAGGGTCTGAGTGCTTACCAGGTGAGCCCTTGGGACTTTGTACAAGGCTCAGTTGGTGTTGCTGAAAGAGTGGGTGGGATGGGGAGTGACTGCCTCAATAAATCCCCGTGACCATGCTCAAAAGGAAGAGGACAAAGTAGGTTCAGTCAATGACCAGACCATGGAGCACATCCCAGCCCATCAGTCAGTGGTTACATAAGCTCAAAGCAGAAGTCTCCCACTCTCCCACAAAACCATTATCCATGCCTGGCATATGAGACCCAAGAGACCAACTCCCCCCTCTATCCTGGCACACAGAAGACCCCAACACTGGCTTCTGGGACCCAGCATCTCTTCTTTCTAGACCTTATTCCATCTGTGTGTTCTCAGAGCTGTTCATGTGCACACACATGCACACACACATACACACACACACGAGCCTGTGAACAACTCCAAGTTGGGGCTGGGAGAACTCTGCCTTCTAGCGGGTGCTGTCAGGTGACTACCAATGGGTTTAGGGCCTCCTCTTCTTGCATCCTGGGGTGATCTTCATCCAGAAGCTAGTCTTAATCTAACCCCTGTTGTCTCGCCAGCCAGGGCTCCTCCGAGAGTCTTTGTGAGGGAGGAGAAGATCTTTGTGGCTCTTTGTCTCCTTGTTTCTATCTAAGAGCTCTGCTGTGCTCTGTAGTTTAGCTTGTTTAGGTCTTTTAGAAGAGTGTGTCTTTGTTCACATTTTCCTGAGAGAACTCTCTCTCTCGGTGGCCTAGCTCCCCAGTCCACCATGAAGAAAACGCTTGCTGACATTGCTCTACTCAGTCCTTCAGTAAACACTTCCAGAATACCTTCTAAATTTCAGAAAGAACAACCAGATAATTTACTGTCCAAATGGGGGCCAGTTTGAATGTAACACTAGCTAATTCGTACTTGTGGACAATTGGCGTAAACAAAGATGACCCATGGCCAACCAGGATGCACCAAGCACTTGTATAATATTGGCTCATGTGGGGTCACTAGAGTCTTAGGTGGTGGAAGGCTTTCCTATAAGTGTCTCGTAAAGGTTAAAAGTAAAACTAGGAGGGGTCCCAGGCCACTGGGGGCAAGATGTAAAAACACAAGAAAGATGAATGGAGGTTGAAGATAAATAACAGATTCCTAAGATTTTTCCCACAATCTCCTTCCTGAATGGATTTCCTGTTTAAAAAAAGAAAGAACGTCCATACTACCAACACTAAATGGACTCAGAAGGTTGGGTGTATGTGTGTAAATGTGTGCATGTATATGAATACATATTTGTGTGTGTGTGTGTGTGTAGCAATAATAGCCAAAGAAGAGGTCATGAATTTGAGACAAAGTGAAGATGGGGCAGGAGCGAGTGGAAATGATGTAAACACAGCAACTCATATTTCAAAAAAATAAAGCGTTTAAATTAAAAAAGGGGAAACAGAATGGAAGTAAGAGCTTAGAAGACTATGTTCCCACAATGGAATCCAAGTCCCCCTGAAGGGCGCTGGGGAAGTGTTTCAAGTTTATAAAGATGTGATGTCACCGTCCCCTATCCCCCAGTGTCAGATGTCAACATCTGCAAGGCCCAGAATGTGGTGAGAATGGCAGCTGGCTCTGTCACTCTTGGCTTCAGGGTTGTGACTTACTGTGCGGTGGTAAGGGCACAGCATGACCCATTTCCTACCAAAAAGAGACTTCTGTCCTGAGCACTGTGCCTCTCTCATATCCTAGGTGCCCGTCCTGAGACCCATGGACCTGATGGTGGAGGCCACCCCACGAAGAGTGTTTGCCAATGCGCACACATACCACATCAACTCCATATCCGTCAACAGCGACTACGAGACCTACATGTCTGCTGATGACCTGAGGATTAATCTGTGGAACTTTGAGATAACCAATCAGAGTTTTAGTATCCTTTCCTTCCAAGCCAATAGCCCATTGGTCTGACTCAAGGGTATCCAGGTAGGAGTGGGCAAGGGAGAAAGAGGTAAGGAAAAAAACATCAAAATGGAAATGCCTGGCAACTTTGAAGGAAAATCTTAAATTGTGGGCACAGCAGCAGCGCTAGCTCTGGAATGTAACTTAAAATCATTTCTTTACACAGTAAATAATGGCCCCAAAGCAGCTTGACATGACAGTCCTAATGCAACTGAGGATATAGGTCCAAGACACCAGGTTTGATGCCAGCACCTCAAACAAAACAAAAACTATAAGCGTTATTATCTTCCACTTAACTCAAACTGGGAAAAGTCAAAACGACTCCTGAGTGTCTGTGTGAGGCCAGTGTTTGAGATCATTATATTCATCTTGTATTCAGTGATAAAAGCTGACCTCAACCTGTGGGTCACAACCCCCAGGACCACCAGAAAACTCAGCTATTTACACTATTCATAACAGTAGCAAAATTACAGTTATGAAGTAACAATGAAAGTGATTTTATGGTTTAAGGGTCACCACGACATGAGGAACTATATTAAAAAGTCCCAGCATTAGGAAGATTGAGAGCCACTGGTCTAGGGTGTGCCCATCCAGTCCATCCTAAACCTGACTCTTAATTCTAGTTCCCAACTCAGTTCCTGCTCTCAGCCCTCAGGGAGTTGAGTTCTGGCTCCCAGTCAACCTTGGTTCTTCAGTTGCCGGCTTCTGCCATCCCAGCCCTGCCCATCCCCGAGCTGTCCACAGTGAACCTGGGACAGCTGAGATGCCTCCATCCCCACTCCTACCTACCCTCACTGACACGGGCCACCCTTGTCTCTTTCCCCTATGGGTGCCTGATTCCTCTCCTTCAGCCTATCAGTTACCGTGTGACCCACACGACATCCTGACTGTGCACCCAACACTCCAGTAACTTTCCAGTGAACTGAAAACTCTAAGTTGTTTCCCAGGGTCTAGAAGATTCCACACCATCTGGGCCTGACTGCCTCTGATACCTGTCATGTCACTCTTTCTGCTTCAACCAGAGAACCATGTTTCTATTCCCAGCTAAGCTTTGCTCTTCCTCTTTCTGCACCTGCTGTCCCCTCATCTGGAAATGTGTCCTCAGAGTTCTTGACTCCAGTCTCAATCGAATCTACCGTCTCTACAGAGACTAGGCTCCCATTAGTTCCCAAGTGGCTGTATTCTTGCTGTCTTCATCACGCTCACCGGAACTTGAAATGTTTTAACGTGTGCAGTTTTTAGTTTGCCCCGATGGGAATATCATTTTCATGAGAACAGGAGCCCCGAATGACCCATTGCTGTGTTCCAATGGATTCAGCATTCTGTACCTGAAAGCTACTATGCATAGCAAGAGTGCCATCATCGTCAGTGGTCAGAGCAGACCTATAGGAGACTCTTCACTATGAAGCCTAGCTTGGAAATTTAACTTGCAAAGTGTTAAAGCAGAGCTGAGGGAATGGGTTCCTTGGAAAAGTGCTTGCTCAGTAATCGCGAGAACCTGAGTTTGATCCCCAGAACTCAGGAAAAAGAAACCAGATGTGACAACACTTTTTCATAATACCAACACTAGAGGCAGAGATACACTCACTCTCCAGCCTTCCTAGCCTATTAGTAAGTTATAGACCTGGAGGAGATCCTGTCTATTTGAGTTGTGGGGGGTCCTCTGAAGAGCAGCAGCCACACACGGGGAAGCAACTCACACACATACATGGAAAGGATATTTGTGCAAGGGTACACAGCTCGTTAGCCACTACCACAGAGACATCCTATAGTCCCTGGAGGTTCTTAGGAATAGTGTCCGTAACCAGGTTCTGGCACTGAGATACATCTGGAGACACTGAGAACTGGTCTTTGGGACTGTGACTGGGTAGCTCTCATTGATCCCAGAACAGACATGACACACTGTGTGGGCCGGAGAATAGCTGACTCTGACTGCGGATTTCTCCTGGCAGAGCAGCTGCTGATAGAATGAATGTAGATGGCAGTCGCCTTTCCCTCCTCACATCTATTCTGAGAACCGGGAATCTGCCTGGGCTCAGCCAGCTGTCACTCTGAGCTTATGCTTCCCCAGCCTAGGTGGCATGTTTTCTGAATTTTGCCTCCAGGCTTTCAAGAGGGAAAAGAACTTTCTGAGGCATTTGGGGAGACAGGTGCCTTGGGGAGAATGCAAAGGGGACATATTAATAGTGCCGTTTAGGTTCCCTTCTGCAGATGTGTGACAGCCTGCCAGATGCTGGCATACAAATGAGACCTTAGCGCTCACCCTTACCGCTGCCATATGTAAAATAATCACTGTCATCATGTGGGTGATGATAACTGATATCTATATACTGCCTTTCAGCCAGACTGCCCCCGGGCAGGAAGGTGTGCAAACCAAGGCCCTTTTGCCTCTCAGCACTCTCTGGAGCAGGCAGCGGCCCTCTTCCACAACATCCTCAGAAAAGTATCAAGTACAACCCTTGTCTTAAATACCTCCTGTTTAGCACCTTCTTCTGTTATGCCTTTTATCGACCAGAGGCAGGAGCATGGCTTGGGATGACTGGGGTGGCAGGCAAGATGCTTCATAGAAATACATGGACCGTTTTCATAACAGTAGAGGCAGAAAACTCGCATCCTGTGAGGTCACAGATGCTAAAAATTCCACTTAAATCACACAGTATACATCCACAATTAACTCAGTAAGACAAGTAGCAAAGAAGTCTATCTGGGGACACACAAGCACAGCACTGATGTCACAGCTCACAACACAGGATTTAGAGTCTGACAAGAACAGAGCTCTGACCCAGGCCCACCACTTTCTGACTGTGAACCTTCTTACAACATGCCTTTTATTTACCCATACTCCTATTCTCCACTTCGTCCTCCGGAGGGAAGAACGCCACCAAAGGACTGTGAGATGGCGAAACTGACTCCCCCCAACTCCCCTCTTACACACACACACACACACACATACATACACACACACATATACGCACACGCACACATGCACGCGCTTCGAGAAATGCCTTACTAAGTAAGTGATCATGTTGATTTTCCGTTGACTTAGTGGTTACTCCTGAATCTAATGATATTTTAACTACTGTCTGTAGGGCCTGCTGCCCTATGGTCAGTGCTCCATTGATCAGGCCATAGCCTGGCAGGATTTCTGTTCCTGCTGGCACTGACTCTGCTGCTGCCACCAAATATAGTTTTTAACTAAGTTTCTATAGTTCTGTTCACCATAAAGACTGAGGAGTCAGATATTGGGGTAGAAACCTGGTAGCTCAGAGAGACAGAGAAGCAACCAGCTGACCATTATTTTCACATTTCAGAGAGAATGAACGTCTCTCCATTCATCTCAAACCAAAACACTGTAAATCTCTAAGGCCCTCCCTACTCCTTCCTGTGTGTCTCTCTATCCATCTTCCTGGATCTCCTGTACTCTCTATGGCTAATTCTTGTCAACTAGTCACTGACTCCGTCCCCTCGGCCAATATTGATTTTATTAACACATTCTCAGGGGTCACAGTGTTATCAAATATTCCACAACAGATCAGTATAACAAAGTCTGATAAAAGTTATGCTTCTTGTTGAAGAGATGAAAAAAAAAAACACTAGAGAAGATGACCAATGATTTCTACTCTGTCATTGTCTAGATCACACATTCCTCCTTCGGCTCTAGACTTGGTGATATTTATCAAATGTTGCTCCTTATAATCTAATCAGCATCCATTTTCAGAGTGTCTGAGGTCTAGGGCCTCACATTTAGCATTAGGTAAGAGCAAGCCCATCCTAAATTTTTGGGTACTTGACCACAAGCCCTCTCTCTATCCACAGGCACCCAGGCCATCCCAAATAATGGGTCCTTTCTTAAAGTAAATAAAATGATCTTGATGCATCAGGACCCCATTTCTATGTTAGTAATTTTCTAGAGCAAGAGGTGGCCCTAAGCTTTAATAAGCGAAGTTTGCTCTTAACACATTGCTTCTCTGGGAATGGGGAGATGGTTCAGTGGGTAAGAACACTTGCTGCACACACATGAGGACCTGAGTTTGAATCCCCAGCTTAAAAATTGCACATGACTATAACCCCAGCCCTGGGGTTTGGGGGTGACAGAGACAGGCAGATCTCAGGGGCTTGCTGGCCAACTATCCTAGCCAAAATAGGGAGCTTCAGATTCAGTGAGAGAACTTGTCTCAAGAGAACACAGCAGAAAATGATAAATCAGGACAGCCAATAACCTTTTCTAACTCTATGTTTACGCATAGGCTTGCACCCTGGACACACATATACATGCATCCTAGACACACACACATGCATGCATACTGAATACACATTCGCAACACACACATGTTACTATTTCTTTTTGAAAAGCATGTTATACACAGATTCCTTTGAATTCTTTGTTGGTCAGGAGAGCTAACAATTGATCAGCCAATGAGTTTTATCTTGTAAAATTGCAAACATTGGGGCCAGGTTTTGTGCCAGGTACTGCACTAAACCTGACAAAAGAAAAGAGAAAAAGAAACAAAATTGAATTTTCAGAATGACACGATACAAATAATAACACCAATATGTATTTCATTGTGAACTGAGACAAGCTCTTTAAAAGAAGAGAATTTAATTCTTCAAATACATTTTTTAAAAACTGGTTTTGGACTAGAAAATGAGGGGGGCTTTGCTGAGGAAGTGATCGTTGAGTTGAGATATTCAGAGAGAGACTATAAGCTAACTTGGGCAAGGAGGTGTGGAGATATTTGCCTAGTGCACATCAAGGTCCCTGTGGCAGGAGGAATTCTAAGCAGATGGCCATCCCTGGACATAGACTGGAAAGCTTAGGCAAGGATACTCCTTGTGTAAGTTGAGTCTTTGGATGCCTCTGAAAGAGAAAATCCTAGGTATTTTTACTTGATCCCAGCATCTTCATAAGGTAGTTTCATTTGTCATCTTGCCCCATCCACGATGCACAGAGCCTCAACTCTGTGATTTCCAGCTTCTAGTACAACACTTGGTCACATCGTGGACAGTTGTCTCCCTTTTAGATTAACGGGTCAGGGCTACACAAGCCTGGGGGAGGACACAGAAGCCAGATACAGCAACTCCCTGTTTCTTAATATGTCTTTCATCCCACCATGGGAGCAAATGTTGTCTGAGGTTTCTGTCCTGCCCAGTTCCCACAGTTGTTAAGTCCCAAAGAAATCACACAGAGATCTACATTAGTTATAAACTGATTGGCCCATTAGCTCAGGCTTCTTATTAACTCTTATAACTTATATTAGCCCATTATTCTTGTCTATGTTAGCCACGTGGCTCAGTACCTTATTCATCGAGGAGGTCACATCTTGTTTCTTCTGTGACTGGGTCATGACTGCAGAAGAAACTTTCTTCTTCCTAGAATCCTCATTGCCCCGCCTCTGCTTCCTGCCTGGTGACCCTGCCTACACTTCCTGCCTGGCTACTGGCCAACCAGCATTTATTTAAAATACACATAAATTTTATATTTTACCACCCTCATGTTGAAAGCCACCCTGGAAGGTTTCCCCAAGCCAGTTGCCTTATTTGTGTAGACACTAAGCCCCAATGGTACCTAGTCTCTCTCCTCTGGAGGTGCACCTCTTGGGCCTCTTCTAGTTGGGACAGACAATAGGAGTTGGGCCGTATGCCTCTCTTGGACTGCTCAGTTCCCACAGAGCAGGGTGGTAGCCTAGCCATTGAGCTGTATCTGTACTTTTTATCTGTTTGAGATGGGATTCCACTTCGGAGATCCTCCTGCATCAGCCTCCTGAAATTCTGGGGTTACAGGTGTGCACTCCCCACCTGACTCAGCACTGAGGACTGCATTAGACCTGAACCCAGAACTGTCTCCCAAATGTGCATAATCTTGATTGGTCATTTGAGATCTCCCAATCCCTCAATTCTGTCATATATTAATAGAAATAATAAGATACCTGTCTCAGGAGGTCATTGTGAGGGCTGCATGAACAATCCTATGAATTACCTAGTGTAGGTTGAAGGTTCCATGCGTGGCAGCTGTTATTCTGGAGATCATATTCTCAACCTACTTTTCTTTCTGCTGTGCTGTCTTGTACTTTCCTCTCCTCAGACAACCAAAGGTTTTAGAATTCACACTCCACCAGCTTGGTGACTTGATCCATTGACCCATGGTGACTACCATGAACTTTTTGCTCTTGAAAATGTAAAGAAGCTTAGAAGAGACCCCCAAGTCTCAAAAATGAGTCCTGTAAATGCCATAGCATTGCCGAGCACTTACTAAGCAAACTGAGACGACACGAAGAGTCCAGCTCCATCCCTATATCATGGCCTGTAGTCTGGTAGGTGAGTGGGATAGAGTTCACTTGGAGAACTGGGATGAACAGAACTGGGGTGAATGCAGAAAAAAAAAAAGATGAGTACTGGGAAGGAGTGGTTAAGACACTAGTGATGGACCTTTGCCAGTGTGTTGTCCTTGTAGGTGTAAAGCTGGCCAGGCAAGTGCCATCCATGTTTAAGATACGGAGTCAGGGATGGAAAACCACAAGCCGGCGGAACCCTGCAGGCATGAGCTGAAGGGGGTCCACAGGCAGCAGTCAGAAAGGAAGACTGGGGAGTCATCAACAGAAATGGAAGACATGCCAGTTCTCAAGGAAGGTCTGAGGTTTCTCTTAGTGGACCGCCCTTAGCTGAGGCTTGCCTCAAACTCGCTCTGCAGGGAAAGTTGATCTTGAGTTTCTGATCTTCCCACCTTTACCTCCCTGTGCCAACACTCCTAGTCCATGCAGGGCTAGGCTCCAACCCAGGACTTTGCGGCCCTGAGCTCACTATTCAATGTCTTTCAGCTAGGCCATGCATGGGATGCACACCCAAGCCAGCACTTGGGAGGCAGAGGTGGGAAGATCTCTGAGTTTGAGACAAGTCTTATATACAAAATGAGTTCAAGGATAGCCAGGGCTACATAGAAAATGCCTCTCTCAAAATAAGTAAATAAATGTCTTCCAGACAGACCCACCTTACATAGTCTCCTTTCTTATTAACTTAGATTCAACTGATTATGGGGTCTTCAGTTTTATCTATAAAATCCCTTCATGGCTACACTGAGGTGGAGTAAGTGGGTAAATGCTGGGCCTGTGCACATCACTTTCTTCCTTTTGTCTTCCAACTTTCTAAAAAGGGTATCCCTTACAACTGAGACTAATCTGAAACAGGAGAAGGGGAATCCCAAGGTCAATTTAACAATGCTAGCATTCCCCAAAACCATCAAAGTAAGTGTTAGACAGAAAGACACACACACAGAGCCTTTGAAGGAAGACAAATCTAAGGGTTTTTGAGCCTATATGAAATACCAAGTGTGTTACAGATACATGCCATCTCTTGGAGTTACTTCATCTTTCTTTATTTTAGTTTACTGATACAGGGTCTCACTGTATAGCCCAGGCTGGCCTGGCACTCAGTCTCTCAATGCCTTGGCCTCCTGGAAGCCAAGATTACTAGTATATGCCACCATACCCAGAAACTTTTCCTCTGTATGCATGAGTTTCTATGTTCAAGATCATCTGAGATTCTATAACTGATCAGATCTGAGGTTTAAAATTTTATCAGCCTGTCTCCAAGTCATCTGATACAGTAAAATCTATATTCAGCCATGCCAATGAACCAAACACATACTATGTGGCATGTCTCCTCTGGGATGCATAGACAGGAAGAGTCCCAGCAGCTGGACAGAGGAAACAATGCCTGAACAGAATCTTGGATTATGAATTTTTTTTAAACACAATTCTGGGCTTGTTGACATGTATGTAGAAGACTCTGTGGTGTGGGGCTCTCAAGAACTCCCCAGTCATAAAGAGTTTTGCATCAAATGTCTTGTGGAGCAGCCTGTAGACTTATTGTGACATCATACATCTCTGTCAGGCCCTCAGCCTGAAACTGGCACTTGGTAAATACTCCATGGATACATTGTTTTTTTTTTAAGCTCCTAAAGGATGTCTATTCCCTGAAGCCTGTTCAGAAATCACCAATGCCTTACCAGTGATTTTAGCTGACAAAATCAGGTGCTTTGTGATCATTGCTTCAAATTTGAATCTTAAAAAAAAAAAGCAAAGATCGCGTGATAACATGTGTCCCCTAAAAGGGGGTACAACTGTAATAGGCTCAGAGTTCAAAGCCAACATTCAACTATTTCCCCACTTCAGAACTGAAGACTTTCTATAGCATGTAGACAGCCTCAGCTGCTTTGGTGAAAATCCTGTAACCTCGACCTGTAAATGTAGCATGTCCTATATGTGTGTAACAACTCTGCAAGGATCTTCCTCAACTTTCTTGTTCCTGCCTGGTTGAGCCAGGGCTTGAGGAGAATAGTTGTCAGTATCAGAATAATCAGTGCAATGAGACAGAGGCACGTGTGGACAGCCACTTTAACCCCAAGACACTGCCTGGAAATGGTTTTTTTGGATACGTGTACTTCCTTTAGAAAACGGGATTCTGTCCAATATGAAAATGATTTAAATAATTTCTCTCCATTATCTCTTCTAATAATTAAAATCATTAGAGGTTGTTAATAGGATTCTATTCATCTGAAGGCAAATAAATTGAACCCCAGAGAGATAAAGTGACTTTCTCAAGTTCTCTCAGTTAAACAGAAGGAATGAAAGTGGTCTCCCAGCCACGTTTGTTCCAAACATGGTATTTATCAGTGTTTTCTTGAATTCTACCCCCCAGAGCTCGGGGCCTGTCTCAGCTCTCAGGGATGGCTCTAAGCAAAGGTTGTTTTCTTGGTTTAATAGGACACAGTCATGGTAGAGGTCTTGGAAAATGAAATAAAATAACCAATAACCTCACCACTGATTTTGCCTCTGTTGTGAGGACGCCAGCTAATTCAGCTGTATTGGTTAAGGGAAAGAAGGTAGCAGGGGAAAAACACTAAGAAATTCAAAGTCTTGATTTGTTAGGAGCCTTTCTTCTATTCAGCCTGAAATACTCCACCTCTCACCCCCCACCACATACACACACACACACACACACACACAAACACATACACGGGGGGGAGGAAGAGAATGATAAAAAGAGGCCCTCCTTCCCTTTCTTCTTTCCGGTGAGCACTGTTTAAGGTAACTGATTTACCTTGTCTGTCAGCCACAGTCCCCTTATTATAGACCCTGCAGACGGGGATTGTTCCCGCTTTGGTCACCAGCCTATCCACCGTACCCAACAGATCACCAGCACATTGTTCATCCTCAGGAATGTCATGGAAGAAGTAGATGAGTGACCTCCAGTTGCTCACAGGTGACACTCTCTCTGACTTTGGGACCTGTTCTCTCTGCACGATGTGGCCAGCTTTCCTGTCTAGTTCTTATGCTCTTCTTCATCATATTTTCTTAAACGACCAGACTGTAGTATGTATTTTATATCCAATTTTCCTAACCTGATATATGATCAGCATAAAATCTGTCTTAAATATTATTATACTCTAAAATCTTACCATTTCATTGAATGAAAATGGGAGACTGGTATGGATATAAAAAGACAAACCACTCACAGATGCCCCCCTCACAGACAACTCCCCACAAGCAGCTCCATGTCCCTCCTGCCTTGACACTCATCCCTTTCAGGTATAGGCTTAAATGGCATTAGGTTCCTAGAGTAGAATTTTGTATACAGTGCGGATTTTTTTTACATACTTGTACGTTTCACTGCAAAAATAATTTAATAGCAGGTTTCTTAAAGTTCACTTTATCATGTGATTCTGCATATTTATTTAGGTTGCTGTCAATCTTTCATAATGTTGCCATTGACGGGAGGCAGGGGAAGGACAGGTATAGAGAGCTTGGGTCTTCCAAACGTGGATGACGGAAGTGAGTGAAAGGCTCCCCACTCCCTTCGCCACCCAGTCCTGATCCCATCCGCCCCCTCATCCTACTGCTGCTGTAATTTATGGCTTGGACTGCTTATTTGTTCAAAGCAAATCCCTGGAGGGGTGACCTCCCGATGTCTTCAATTATTACTTTCAATGATGCCTTAGGCAACTGCCTGGCACAGTAGTGCCCTCACCTTCCTGCCTTCTGCCTTGTGAGCATTGAGCTCAGCTGCCTGGCTGGCTATGCCCCATCTCATCCTCAGAGCTGTCTCTAGAGTCCCCCCCCTCAAGAGTCAGATTAACCCCTTTTGTTAGTAGAGGTAATTTGCCTGGGTTTAGCATTAATAAGGAATACCCCCCAAGCAGTTGGGGTCGAAAAGAGCAGACCTGTCAGGCCCCAGGGTTAATTTAATGGCAATCTGTTGGCTGTCTGGGTTGTATATTAGGCACGCACTCAGTGATATCTTTTGCTGTTTAGTTCTTTGGAACAACAGGGAAATAATGTGGATAGAGTGCTCAAAAGGATCAGATGGAGAAAACTGACTGTCAAAATACATCATTCCGCTTTCCAGTAATACAGGGCTCCTCGCATTGCTTAGCGCCTTTCTTTCTCCTTCCCAGTATGAAGGGGGAAACCTGAGAGCTGAAGCCACACATCTCCCTTTGGAACCTGAGAGAGAAATGACCTGGGCTTCCGGGCATCGGTGTGAGTTTCCTCCTGCCTTCCTCAGAAGACAGCAAATTTTGCCAGCCACACTCTCTCACACGTTTCCAGAATTCAGCAAAGTCCTCCCTTGGAAAACAGGACATGAAAGCCCTTGTCAGATTTTTCTCCCAATATCTAGTTCAAGCAAATCAGTTATAGCATAGGACATAAAAGTTCTTGTTCTGGAAAATACCATCGTGGAAATGTAGTTGGTGAGTTTTCAGGGACAAAATTCGAAGGAGG
Organism: Neodon shergylaensis; assembly: GCA_025134845.1. NCBI lineage: Eukaryota > Metazoa > Chordata > Mammalia > Rodentia > Cricetidae > Neodon > Neodon shergylaensis. The sequence continues at coordinate 767,957 of JABTXL010007882.1, forward strand.
TAGATCTCCATCTCTCTCTCTCTCTCTCTCTCTCTCTCTCTCTCTCTCTCTCTCTCTC
>JABTXL010007882.1:768024-782976 GCA_025134845.1 Neodon shergylaensis
CTCTCTCTCTCTCTCTCTCTCTCTCTCTCTCTCTCTCTCTCTCTCTCACACACACACACACACACACAGTAACTAGTCATTGTTCCTCTAGAGCCAGACAAATCCACTCAGGGAAACTGGCTGGGTGGGGCCGTTCTTCCCAGGACGCTGTGTGGCTTCATGTAAAGAATCCTTGCACAAGCCTGAGTGCAAATCCCAGCTCTACCCCATATCCGACCCTAAGAAATTTATCTCAGAGGTCAGCAAAATGTCTCAGCAAATCTCTTGCCACCAAGACTGATGACCTGAGTTCAATCCCCAGGATCCATGCAGTGGAAGGGAAAAAGCCAACTGCACCAATGTCCTTTGCACACCTTGGCACATGTGTGCACATACACACACTCAAAATAAATAATGTAAGGCCACAGTCACACAGATGGTTCCGGGTAAGCTCATTGGGTCTCAAAACAATAAACAAAAAACAAACGTATATGATTATGGAAAAGGAACATAAAGAAAGGGTGAAGGGTGGGCATTGGTGGTGCAGCTCTATAATCCCAGCACTGGAGAGGCAGAGGCAAGCAGATCTCTGAGTTCAAGGCCAGCCTGGTATACAGAGCAAGTTTCAGGACCACCAAAGCTACACAGAGAAACTCTATCTCCAAAAAAAAGATGAAGATGAGGGTTTGATAGGAGCCGGAGGGAGACAAAAAAGGATGGGGTCAAAGTCACCATGTAATAAATACATGGATAAAAACGGGAAAGAACGGATTTTAAAATAACAAAAGGTTGTTCTGATTAGAAAGAAAAAAATTATTTCCTCTATTTTGTCAGCTGTAAATTAGGATTATTAATGGCACTGACTTTGTCTGCCTGGAATGAAGGACAAATGAGACTATAAGACGCTTAGTCCAGGCAAGCTCAGCACTTGGTAAACAACAGCTACGGTTGTGCTAAAAAGGAATAGAATCATGGCTTCCCTTGACCAAACCTGAGTCAAACCCAAGTGCTGTAGGAGGAAGACTCAGACTTGGAGATGAATCAAGTGGCTTCAGATGAAGGGTGGGTGGGAAGCAGGATGGATCTGGAAACAGTGGACAGAGGCAGATCAACTGGACTCTGCTCCAGGAAGATGTCCTCGATGGTGGCAGGATGCTCCTGGGCGCAGATGTGCTTAGGCACTTTGTTTTCTCATCTTCTGACTTTGGGGCTTTATTTTTAGGGAGAAAAAAAATAGCTGTGGCTGTAGCACCTCCCTCTCCCACACAGTGAAGATCCCTCCCAGCGCAGCTTGTTTGCTGAGCTATACTTACAGAGGCTGGGAAAGCTGACACCAGATTTTCCCCCTTACGTTGGAAGAAGGAAAACATGCTTGCTGGCACCATGGGGTAGGGAGCGACTGAACAGGATCCTCTCTGCTTATCCTATCCAACGACGCCAAGCCCAAGGCGCAGTTTAGCAGCCAGAAAGCACATCAGAGCTGCAGCCTGCAGCCCCTCCCAAACTGTTTGGGTGCCCCAGGTGTGTGTCCCAAAAGCAGAGGCTTAGTTGAGAGGTAGTGTTTTGTTAATCCAGGATTGTGTATGCCCTGCTGAACCAAGTAATCTTTGCATCTGGTTTTGGTAGATGAAAATGTGCCAAAAGGTGATGTTAGCACAGGCTCATACTAACTTTAGAAAGACTGCAATGGGATGCCTAAAAGATAATCAAATAGCAAGAGGCGCAACCCTGTACAAAGCCATTGGAACAAATCCCATGTGGCAACAGATCTAGCGGGAACCTAGGTGCTGTTTGCTAGTACGTGTCTACATTGGTTTGTACATGGCTACCTAATTGGTTCTACTAGGGCTCAAAATATGAGCTTATTGCATGTTTGTGCCTGTCTCTATGCCAAAGAGGGAGCTGTGTTGCTTGCTTAGGCAGAAGCATTTCTAGGATGGCCTCTGTCAAGCTACTGTTCGTTCATGCAGCGTGTTTTTTTTTCCAAAGCGTGGCACAACGAATCCTGGCCCACACATTTTCATTTTAATCACTGTGTGTTCATGTTCGTGTAGATGATTAAACCCGTCCCTTCATGAATATTGGCTGACTACTTAGCTGAGATGAAAAGTGAGGCAATCTAAAGAAAAACATGATAAGTTTAAAAAAAAACTGGTTATGGGGCAAACATGAGAAAGGCGGCCCATGAGTAGTAGAGTCGGTGAAATGCAGGTCCCTTGCTCAGCTCTGCTGCACCCCAATATCCACATGACAAGGTACAGCTGGTCCCCAGACAGAACCTCAGCTCCAGCCAGGATATGACAGGGCATATGCAAGCCCATTCCTTCACTTCTGCTATATATCCTTGGAAAGAATTTGTTTTTATCTCCACTGAATTGCTTTTATAAACATAAGCCTAAATGTTTCATTCTGATATACAAGGATATAGCCTCAAATGTATACATACATATGCATATATGTGTGTGCGTGTGTACATATATATGTATATATATACATATGTGTGTATATGTGTGCATATATGTATGTGTTATATATACATGTGTGTATATATATATATATTACAAAGGGATTTACTGGGGAGTGGGGAAGTGGGAACCTGCAGGCCAAAACTGAGTATACCCCACATTATCCCAAACCCTCACTCCACATAGATGATTTCTTTCTGACACTTAAGCTCCCACCGAACACCCCAGCCCTAGCAAATTATAGCTTATGGAGACTAAAAGGCCTGAGATAATCTGGGCAATTCTAAAATCTCCCAGGCTTTGAACCTGGATATATATGTATATATGTATTATGTATATACATCTACCTCTATATCTATATATAGAGAGATAGATAGATAGATAGACAGACAGACAGACAGACAGACAGACAGACAGACAGATAGATAGATAGATATAGTGTGTATATAGGTGAGTAGTGAACATGTTCCTCTGCCTGCCTGTGGAAGTTTGTGGAAGTTAATGTCTCCTCCTACCCATGGGTCCCAGAGATCAAACTCAGCTCAAGCAGGCTTAGCAGCAAGCACCTTCACCTGCTGAGTGTCTCTCTCCCTAGTCCATTAACCGCGTCTCTTGTGGGAACTTCTTGAGAGCTCACACAGCCTCCACTTCCAGCCCTGAAAAATGGGTGTAAAGAGTGCTCTTCATAATATTGCTGTAAGGATTAAATGAGACAAAATTCGGGATATGCATCCTGAGAGACTCTTTAATGACCCCTCACCGAGTGGCAGCTGCTATGGCTCTATAGTTCACGGAAGAGGATTTGCAGCCCAGAGATCCCAGAAAGAGTTCAAAATCAATAGTTTGGCTACAGCAGGCCTAGCTGGATTTTTAGCTATTGCTCTAGAGTGGGAGACACTCTCAAGTGATCTCCCGGCCAAGTGTGAGTTCTTCCTCTACACATCGCAGAAGATGAAATAGAATTGAGGAGTCAGGAAACTTGAGTTCATTGAGACAGGGTTTCACGGTGTGGCCCAGGCTAGACTGGAACTCACAGCAATCCTCTTGTGCAGCTTCCTGAGTTCAGCAATTAAGAGTCATGGGCCACCACACCCATCTTAGACCTTAGTTCTTATGTTACCACTGACTACGGGGTAGCCCCCATCCCTTAAAGTCCCTGAGCCTCAGCTGCCAGAAATGACTGCTGCCTGCTTTTCTGCTAATGGCCTCCCAGTGAGATGCCCCTGCAGGCGGTAAATGCTCCCATAGCGCTCACAGCAAGGGCCACTCATGCCCCAGGCTCTCCCCGCTTCTCCTTGTTCTTCCTTTACTCGTCTGTGCCAGATATTGTGGATATCAAGCCAGCCAACATGGAGGAGCTTACAGAGGTGATCACGGCAGCCGAGTTCCACCCCCATCACTGCAACACCTTTGTATACAGCAGCAGCAAGGGGACAATCCGGCTGTGTGACATGCGGGCATCCGCCTTGTGTGACAGGCACACCAAGTGTGAGTACCCAGCACAAGGGCCCTGGGGGAGAGGTGCCCTGGCCTCTGACGTGTGGGAGGAGGGGGGCCCTGGAAGGGTTCCATCTCATTTAACACTGGGACTAAAGAAATCACAAGTGTTAGACTGACTGGGGAGTCAGCCCACATTTATTGTTCCTGAGAAGGGAAAGCCCCATGTTCAAGTTGAAGCACACAGAGGCCAGCGAGGGCTGAGCACTGGGATCTGATCTGAATTCTCTGTGGAGGTCTGCTGTGGGGAGGAAGAATGACCCTGGGAAAACAGTAAAGAGACTGTTAAAGGGGGGGCGATGACAAGGAACTGGGGTGGCGTGGTCAGCAGCAGAGAATTCCAGATTGGTCTCGACAGCAGAGTTACCCAGACTTGCAGACTGTGAGGGGTGGGCAGTGAAGATATAAAGAAGATGGGGAAGGGTTAGTTCTCAACCTTCCTAGTGCTGCGACTCCTTAACACAGTCCCTTATATTGTGCTGACCCCCAACCACAAAATTACTTTCATTGCTACTTTAAAACTGTAATTTTGCTACTGTTATAAATCATAATATAAATAACTGATATGCAGAATAACTGATATGTGACCCCCTCAAAGGAGTTGTGACCCAAAGGTTGAGAACCATGATGTGGTAGCAGCAGGAAAGGAAGAGGTAGGAGTAAATGCAGGGTTATGGGAAAGGGGAAGGAAGACACACCCAAGGATTGACATGAATTGTATATGGGATAGGGGCTACCAAAAGTCTTATTAGGCATGAAGCATTTGTGTTCTGTTTGGGACCTGAGCTAACTGGGAGGGACAGGTTCTCTCTGGTAAGTGAATATGGAACAAGATGGGAGGGACCCTGACCTACAGATACTCCTGAGGCGGTGGGGGAGGGGGGGAGAAGCTGTGATGCCCTCACAGCCAGTGTGGCAGCGACCAGCCTGGGCTTTAAAGTCAGGCAGGCCCACCTGAGTCCTGAATGCAGAAGAATAGACTGTGGACTGACTGGCCCGCTGAGCCCAGCACTCAAGCTGGAGAATGGACAAGGCTTTCAAAGGTTTTTAAATAAGAATGGTTTAGAATAGTACTTGGGGAGGAGAGCTGACCTCTGGCACTTGGTACCCATGTGATCTCAGGTAATCTTCCTGAGCCCCACATTCCCCATAAGGCATGCGGGCAGAGATCCACACTGTTACCTGAATAAGACAGTGCTGGCATCTTCTGATCGTGACAGGAGAGCAATAGACGACATCCAGAATGGCTCCCATCCTCCTCTGAACCTCGCCCCCAGGCCTGTCACTGTAAGGTACTTAGAACCCCTACCCTTTTACCAGATACAGGAGGCCCCATTACTCACTATTCAGATTCACCAAGTACATGCCATATGCTAGGCACTACATCCAACTCTGGAGACTCTAGGGTGAGCAAAAGCAGTACTTCTCTGTCTCTCGGAGCTCGCTGTATTAGCCAAGGTCTAACAGAGCAGGGGGAATGGCAGGTGGTGTGCATAAGGAGATTTATTATTAGAAACTGGCTCACATATGAAGACTGAATCCTGAGATCTGCAGCCAGCAAGCTAAATTTCTGAGAGAGGGGACAGTCTTCTATCCCACATGCCACCGGGCTGATGAGCCAAGAGTCTCAATTCAACTGCAACGGGCAATCACCGCAACCCCAAACCAGTCAGGTGGAGAGAGGCTCTGCCACTCACAAGAGGACCAATTCTTTCTTTCGAGCAAGCCTTCACCTTATTGGATGAGGCTCCTCCACATTAATATTTATTCAGTCTATTGATTTAAATGTTAAACTTATCCCAAAACACCCTAGCAGAAACACCAGAATGTCAGACCAAGCAGCTGAGCACCTGTGACCAGTCAAGTTGACAGAGGAAACGAAGCACATGGAAGGGTAAAGACACCTGCCTCTGTTAGAGGATCACGAACACCTAGAGCATCGCCAGTTTCCCAAGTGGCATGAAGCATTGCACTGACAGCTAGCATCATGGGGACCTTACGAGGCAATGGTCGCTGAGCTGAAATATAAAGACCAAGGAGTAGGAGGAGTATAGGAAAGGACCATCCTGTACACAGAAGCAGGAAGTCTCTCGGGATACCTTCCCAGGAGCCCCCAGAGTCTGCTCCTCCCTCCAGCCACCCCTACAAGATCAAGTCCTGAGCGTAGTCCCTAGGGAGACCCAGGAGCTAGTGGGTACATTCCAAGCCTTCATCAAAGCTGCCCATTACCTACCCCAGCCTGGTCCAGCTCTTCGTTGCAAGGCACCAGCCTGGTAATCTAATTAAGAAGAAATAGATTCATTTCCCTGACTGGGCCAAAAAGCTGACCTTCTTCGGGGCACACCTCCCTTTGTTCCAAAGCCACCGGCCCCAGAGCCTGCCAACCGGGGAGGCCCGCGTTCTGACCTCCCGCCTGACATCTCATATCGATTTTCTCCATTCCCCTCCGATGCCAGCCTGCAGCGGGCTGAGGCTCAGCTGAGGTGTGTGAGCAGCGTGCGACAGTTCATCAGAGTTCAGAATGAAAAGCAACAGTGGCTCTCGGAGCTGAGCACGGAGGAGGAGGGTATTTAATAACCATCGGCATTTAATCAAAACGCCGAGGAAAACCGTGTTATCAGAGCCGAATATATTAATTTCCATATGTCCCTCACTCTGCATGCTCAGCAGGGGTTGGAAGAGATGATTTGTCCTCTCCCTCTCTATTTTCTGGTTTTTTTTTTCTATTGCTCCTGGCGGCAGTGAGGTGTTCGCGTTTGTAGTCTAAGGTGCCCGAAACGAAGGGTGCTGAAGATAGCAATGCTCTGCTCTGCTGGGCTGGGCCCGGCTTCTCTCTTTCTACACACATGTACTGAAGCCAGCCTAAAGACCAAAAGAGTTCAAATCCAACCTCCCGTTCTGCCCCACAGGGATCATCTTCTCCCCCCCCCCCACCCTCTAGGCTCCAGGGAATCTGACTGCACTGGCCCACTTCCTGTACCACCAACATTTTTAGCCCCTTCCTGCCTTGGGGTTTTTGCATAAGTTCTTCCCCTGTCTGGAACACCCTTCCACCATGACCCTCAATTATCTTACAACTGCCATGGAGCCAGATTGAGCGCTTGTGGGAAAGAGACAGATCGGCGGCACATAAACCTGGGAGAGAAGGCTTATGCACTTAACAAGGATGCTTTAACAAAGTTCCCCTGACTGGTGGACAACAAAATGTTGCTGTCTCTCAATCCTTTGCTCAATTTTTAAATTTGATTTAGTGTGCGGCATGTGTGTGAATGAGGGCATGCAGGTACCACATCTTTATTTATTCTGTTCATTTAAGCTCAGGTGAAAGTCAGTGGACAGATTTGAGGAGTCAGTTCTCTTCCTTCCTTCTACCTGGGTGGCAGGGTCTCCTGTGGCTTCTGCCACACCGTGCACTGGAGTCTAGCTGTCCTGCAAGTGTCCCTTTCTGCAAGCTATGCTTTCCCTCCAGGCAGTAAGGGCAGGAAAAGATAGTGGACATCAGGCTTACCCAGACTTCATACACAGTAAGCACAGGGAGTGCGGCCCTTTTTTGAAAAAGGAGTGCAGAGATGGAGGACCACAGCATCAGGACCACAAGAACTGTATATTGAAAGGCTTCCTGGTCCTGGCTTTGGGGAGAATGCAGGCTGGGAACTTTCCATGGTCCTGAAGCCGTTTTCCTCTAAGGAGGATTTTAATTTGTTTTCAGAGGTTCTGAGCTAAGAAGCCTTTTTCCTCAAAAGTCATCCTTAAGTAACAATAAGTAGAATTTGAGTTTAACCCTTCATAAGCCAAACTGTACTAACAACATAAAAGAAGAAAAGCAGAAATGTTGATAGAAAATTATTAAGAATTTTGTTTTAAAACAAGTCTTTTTTTTTTACCATTTATCAAAAATGAATATAAATTTGCATACTAATTAAAAAGAAAAAAGAGTCAGGGAAACCCACAATTGGGACTGGGATACATTGAAACCATGGAGAGAATTGACTTTCTGGCATCCTGTGGACACACTTGAAGACAAGAACAACAGAGTTGCTTGAGATAAACTTAGAGGGCTGCAAAGCTACAATATAGCAGTGTGAGTGTGACTGCACAGAGACCATGAGAGACTAGCTGCAGGGAGGGATGCTGGGTGGCATGGAATCTGGGCCTGTTTTCTAGACTGACCCTCGGTTGGAGCTGTACTTGTATAATTTAGAGAGTCCATGAAGTAAAGGGGGAGTGCCCAGGGTGCCCTAACTCCACTGTGGGGGCTGCAGGAATAAACCATACTCCCTATACCCCAAAGTGTCCATCAGAGACACAGGAGGTCTGCCAAATGGCATGGAGTCCAGACTGGTATTCCCTCCACACATGGCCCAGGACAGTTTGGCTCTTTTGCCTTCCAGACAGCAGTGAGTAAACTCGGAGCCTAGGTAAGAAGTACAATGAAGACAAGGCGACCACTACCAGCCTATGACACAATGGCCAAATTGAGCCGATTGCCTCTCTCTACCTCAGTTTCCTCACCTGAAAAATAATGACTAGTGGTTGGTTGTACTTGCCTTGTAGATACTTGGAGGATTAAATACAGTAACACCCATGACCTCAGAACAGTGTCTGACACATAACATGGTGCGTGATGAAAATGTTCTCTCTCTCTCTCTCTCTCTCTCTCTCTCTCCTTTTCTCCCTCTCTGTTCCCTCCCCCTCTCTTCCCTACCATGTGCATCTTGTTTTAAGAGGGAAACCAGGAGGATAGGTAGTGATAGTGAAGAAATAGTAACATCATCAACCATAACCACAGCTCATTTCTGTGACATTTCACAATGTCCAGGAAGCAAGCCAAATACACAAGTGTGGGCCCATTTCATCCTTGTGCCCACCCTGTGAGGTACCCAGCATCACTACTCAATCAGAAGAGAAAGTGATATAATTATAGAGAGTAGAAAACAAATGTTAGCTGTGGGTTAATTCAGGTCTGTGCAGTTCACTGGCTTCTTATTGTTCTGGCCTTGTCGATTATCCCATTGCTCTTGATAAAAGCCATGCTGTGTGCTCACACTGTGTAGGGGATGTGAGAGCCCCGTGACTGGGTTTTCTTTCCACCCTGACCACCTGGGGAAAGCATCAGCTTCCTGCTACAGGGGATCCATGGATCAAGAACTGAACCGGCTGTTCTGGGCTGTGTGCTTTGAATTCAGTCCATGTGTCTCCTCTAATTCATCAGAGCACCAGGAACCAATGATTCAACTATGACATATCAAACATCTTCTGGCTTTTGCTATCCAGAAGGTGACATCCCATGGGACAAAGGAACAAGTACATTCAAAATATGCACATGCAATGCATTTTCAGACAGTGGGGCAAGCAGTAGGAAATAATGCAGGGTCAGAGAGTAGCTGGGGTAGAACTACCTCCATGGGGTAGTGTGAGCCTCTGAACTACAGCAGAAGTATTAGAAGGATCCAGAGATAGGCCTAGCTCAGGAGCACCTGTGTTTGAAGAGCAAACCAAGGACCAGAGGATGGGGTTGAATCTGCAGAGAAGAGTGTAGAAAGAAAGGCCAAAAAGTGGGCTATGAGCCATACTTCGTGTAGCCTGGGAAAAAATCCATGGATTTCATTCCAAGTGAGATAAGGAGCCATTAGCAGGAAATGAACACAGTCAAGTGCTGCATAAGGTCATTTGGGTCAATGGCAGTGTCCCCTAAGATTATATCACCTACTGACATCTTACCCAACATCTTTTATGTTGAAACAACAAAAGCACATAATAGTGCATTCTTAGCATGAAGAAAGACTTGGTTGGGATGTGAAGCTGGCTCCCTGGGTAAAGTGCTTGTGTGACCCAGGCATGAAAACTGGACCTCAGATCCCCAATACCATGTCCATGTTTGGTGAGCATGGCACCCTGCCTGTAACCTCAACCCTCAGAAGACAGAGACAGAGAAACCGGAACATGCTAGACAACTAGACTGGTTGACTCCATGAACTCCAGGTTCACTGAGAGATCCTGCCCCAATATGTAAGTGAAGAGTGTTTGAGGAAGACACCCATCATTAACCTCTGGCTTCACGTACATCCACATGCCTCCGTTCAGATGAATACCACACACACATACTCAGAACCCAGCTATGTTGGAGTGTGTTTATGCCCTCAAAAGACTTCTTGAAAATGGGGCAGTCAGCCTAAGAGCAAGGAAACTGATCGGGAGACTCCTTCCATTGTCTCAGAAGAAATGATAGTCACTACGGAAGAGTGAACATAGGTGTGGTCCTCTCGGAATGTCAGGCTATGAGGACTTGACAAGAGATTTGAAATGGGGAAGCAGCTGGAAGGAAGAAATGTGAAGTCATGTGTTGTTTTTGGCTGATGGTACAGTGGAAAGATGCCAAAGTGAGGAGGCCAGAGAAGGAAATGGCTTGCTGTTGAAAGACTAAGACTACCTCTTTAACTATCTACAGATATAGGTGCCTAGGAACCATCCAATTAGAGAAGTCTGTTGGTCTTAGTTATATTGATCTAGAAGCTCAGGAAGACATTACATTACAAGGATGAAGTTGATGGGTCATAAGCATCCCATAGTGTTTCAAGAGGTGGGACAGAATGATTCTACTAAAGGGACACAGTACAGGTAGAGAAGAGTGCAGGCCCAAAACCAAGGCCAGTGGACATCAATCAACACTGAACAACGGGGTGTGGAGAATGAGGTAGGACATGAGTTTCCAGGGGTAGGAGGAAGCCAAGGTATATAAACAAAGCATGGAGAATGCCTTAGAAAGGTGCCAGGACCAATGTTACTGAACGCTTCAGTGATGCCAATGAAGATAGACTGGGTAAAATGAACATGAGATTTAGTCCTGTGGCAGCGTTTCACTGCTAAGTAAAGGAGGAGTGTCCTGCCTGGCATGTTGTAGTGTGCTTCTGTTGAGCAAACTCAATCATGTGACGCCACATCACCCACAAATATGGGGTTGGTCCTTCAACTGAACTTCTGCTCCCCTGTGGTTCTAGCAGGCTTGCCTACATTCTGCCTGCCTCCGTCCATCCCACCCCGTTGGGAGACATTGACTTGTACTCAGGACCTACGGGAGAGCCAAGTAGTCATGGAGGGTCCCAAGGAAGGAGCCCAAGCACCTGGAAGCCTCAGTCCCCTTAAATGGCTCCACCAGCGGGCCTGAGATCTGTGGTCCTTTTCCACCCAGTGGGCCCTTCTACAAGGGCAAGACTATAGCCCAAATCAAGGCCATAGGAATTCCTTCCTTCAATGGCATGAAGTCAGACTTTCTACTCAGTCTTCAGTCCTAGAGTGCATGTAAATATGTCTGGAATAGACCATGATTAGGGACCACCAGGCCTTTTTACATTGAGGAAGTAATGGTGATATTACCACAGGTCTTAAATACTGAAATGTTTTAGTGAATAGCCTCGTTAAGAAAACAGCCTAGCTTGATGCTTAACCCAAAACAGCAGTTTCATTTCCCTCCAAAGGTAGAAGGCATGAGGAAGGATGAGCAATTTGTTTCTTCATCTCTACATCTTATCTGTTAGCCAGGGCACTAATCTTTATGAAAATTAAATAAGATGTAGAGATGAAGAAACTTGCCCGATTCTAGGGCCAGAGCCAGATTCGAATCCATGTCGGTCTACTTCCCAGAGAAGTCACTACTATTCTGCATATTTAGCAGGGGAAAATGCACGATTGTTTTTCAGTATCCAGAAAGATAATTGCATGGGTCTGCAATTTATACTATGCACATCAGCCCAGTGTCCTAGCCTAAACATTTCTGGCTGCAGGGTTAAGTCAGCTTCTGCACAGAATGTGAAATCCACTCTCATCCCTCATCTACAAACTTAATTGCCAAGCCCAGATTCTGTAAGCCACTAGATCCCCTAATAAACCTGTGTCTCCTTCCCCAGGCCCCTAATGGAATGTGTCCAAAGGCATCAACTATAACCGCAGCTGCGATTCATCCTAAAGCCTCCAAAGGGGGCTCAGTATCGATCTGGGGCATAATTAACACTGTTTACTGTAGGCGAGCTTGGTTAGGTTAGAGAAACAAAGCCCTTTATTAGAATGGCTTTTTTCCTGATGACAGGATTGCAAATACACAGAGACACACACCACACCTGGAGGAAAGCCAAACAGCCTTGATACATGAGACAGAGTACACACACACACACATACACACACGTCTACCCCATTCAAGCTTAGCAGCAATTAACCACAGAGTAGACAAGCCCCACATCCAGGTAAAAATAGAATCCCATCCCCCTTCTTCCATCTTCATTTCCATTTTTGATTAATTTACCAGTTCTGTCAATTAGTCATCCTGAAGACTGCAGTGGAGTGGATTTTCCTAAGGACTAGAAAGCTTATTAATTTTGGAAGCGAGTGTCATTCATTAACAGTTGACACCGTCCCAGGTCCTGCCCTCTTCTCTGCTCAAGGTCTTGGATGAGAAAGCACTAGAGGTTGAAATCATCACCTGCACATGGCTACAGCCTCCTCCACCTACTCCACACCAAGACATGTAAGATGGGGAGGACCACCTGTGGGGTCATAAGTGGCTTTGGCCCTCAGAACACCTCCGGGCCAATTTACCTGTCATAGTTGTCTAGTCATAGGCACAAGTGATCATTCGTAGTGGAGTTCAAGGAAACCAGAGTTATAGGGACTACCTGGCAGTTATGGTCTCTGGGGAGGGTCCCTGGCCTGATGCTGGCAGGGTCCTAAGGTAGCCCATTCCTTCCTTCCAAAGGCCGTTCAGGAAACCCAGTGCTTCTCCGAGCAGCTGTAACAAAGCCCCAATGGCGGAACCCTCTCGCGGCTGCCATCTTGCCATTCTGGAGTCCAGAAGTGGAATATGGCTGTTGCTGGCTAAAATTTGGCTGTCTTCCCATTGGGCATTTTGGAAAGAATTGACTTCCTTGAGTTTTTCAGCTTTCAGACACTGCCTCCCTTCCCAGGCTTTGAGAATCCAGAAATGGGGAAATGAGAACTTCACATCATACAACTGCCTCCTTTTCTGCCCCATTCTCTTCTTTTAAGGACACTTGTGTTTGTATGAGAGCCACCCAGATGAAGTGGAATGACCTCATTTTAAGATCAGCTAATTAGCAACCATAACCCTCTCTGGTCTTACTGTCACAGAAGGACTGCAGGGGTTAGGGGATAGATACCCTAGCAACCGACTTTCTTCCCACCATATCCTCAAGTTCTAGCTAAGGCATATATGACCAAAAAGACTTTCTGGACTCCCGAGCCAGTTGAAATGCCCCCTCTGAACACTAAATGCTGTGTATTTGCTGATCTGTTTTGCTTCTTCTCACTAAGTCAAACTTCTCCTTTGACTAGACTCTGTTTACAACTCCCTCCACACATAGCACAGGGCTGAACAAATCCCCTAAAGAGGCAAATGGCTGTAATCATGCTATATGATGGTTTGCATCTGGCGCTTCCCTTTGAAGAGCAGGGAAGGCTCGTATCAAGAAGAAGTTGACTGGTTGGTTCGTTTCTAACTTTAAGACTGCATTTCTAGCAGCTGGGGTTTAGGTTACTGATAGCATATGCTCTTAGCAAGTGGGAGGCCCTGTTTGCAATCTCCTGTGGAGGGGGAAAGGGGAGAAGAAGAGAGGGGGCAGAAGGAGACTGAGGAAAAGGGCCCTTTTATCATGTCTAACTTTTATTATGGTTAAAATAGATTCCTAGACACTGAACGTAGGAAAAAAATGACAGTAAACGGGCCATAATTTCAAAAGCTGCAATGTTCTTTCTCAAGCTGGGGAAATGCAAGGTAACTTTTGCGTATGGGGAGGAGTCTGTGAAGCTGTGATCATCTGTGACTCTTGTACCCGGTGACCATTTACTGTTGCCAAGCACTAAAGATAGAGCCTTCGGCCCATGCAGCATCTACTCACAGAGAAGGAATCAAACACCAGTCACACAGACAGACAGATTTGGTGAAGAGAATCCCTGGAGCAGAAGCTGCAGCAATGCAGAGGTGCTGGGTGGGACGTGCTTGGCAAGTGGTCAGGGATAGGAGGGACTGGCCATTGTGTTGAGAAGGACAGCTGGCGGGGAGCTGGTGACTTAGAGCACGTGAGGAAGGAGCTATATTCAAACTCCCCTTTGCACAACTGGTATACCTTCACGGTTATCTGTGCAGATAACAAGGAAACTGGACAACATGATGGCCCTGTAGGCCCTGGTAAAGACTTTCTTTGTTATTATAATAGGGGAAGGGACATCTAGGAAGGTTCCAGGGACCATTTAAGAATGAAGCATCAGAAATAAGAGTGATTACAAGAAGAGCAAGAAAGTTCTTGAGATGTCAAACCAGACAGTTTGGAGCAGACTGAAGTATGAACTAGTAGGTCTGTTTGCAAGGCTGAAGAGACTAAGGAGATGGCTCAATCAGGAAAGGGTTTACAAGTGTGAAAGCATGGAGACCTGAGTTCAGTCGCCAGAACCCATGCAAAAGAGCCAGACATGATTGTGCATGCTCATAATCCTGGTGGGTCACCAGCCAGAGAGACTGCCCTATGTGACAAGTTACAGCCAATGAGGGATTCTGACTCAAAAATATGAGATGGATGGTTCCTGAGAAAAGTGGCTCAAGGTTGATCCCTGGCTCATACGCGAGAAAGTGCACACACACACACACAAACAAACAAAAAATGTTCCCCAGTGTTCCAGTTTGAGCACTGGTCTAAATGAAGGAGTTCACTGGTAGGTTTGCAATGATTAGAGAGGAAAGAAACTGGAGGGGGTTCATAAATTCTGTGAGCGCTAAGATTCGAAGAAAAAAAAAACTCATAAAATGTTTGCATTGACACATTTTGCTAGGAAACATTGGGAGCCCTGCCTCAGCTTTTATCTTAACCAATCTTAATGAAAACTCCTAAAGGTCATTGCCTTTGTTTAGCCCAGACAGTCCTGCCTTGATCTCCCAAGCGCTAGGGTTACAGGCATTGATGTACCTGGCTGGATGTCTTTGTCTTGTCTTAGTTTGGTTTGGGTTAGT
>JABTXL010007882.1:782986-809037 GCA_025134845.1 Neodon shergylaensis
GCTGTAGAGTCAACCCTCAATTCAACGACCAGTGGTAGGCAACTCTGAGCCTCCTTAATTCACCTCCATAAGAGTTTAGCACATGACCAGGACACAAAACAGTCCCCCTTCCTCCAACACAGCACTAGAGTTTTTCACCAGTAACAATGTTATTGCTCCACCTGAGCACTCTTTGGACACCACACACTTATCTGTTAGTGGATTCGTAACAATGTATTTCTGTAGAAAATCATCTCTGGGAACACACGAGCATCCCAAGGAGCCATGAGAAGACAGTGAGGCTGTGACCAGCCCACACAGGGTCCTGGCAGTGCTTGTTCCCTGATGAGATGGACCACCTCGCTCAGCATGAACTGCTCACCTTGGTCTACACAGAGATTGCTGTCAGCAGGACGGGGCTCTTCTCTTCCCTCTCCGTGCATCTGCCTCTCCTAGCAATGATTATGTATAAATCCTGGGAACCAGGGACAGCTTGAGAGTGCAGCCCTAGCCTTCACGGTGCCATGACAACCGGCTTCCCAGCGATCACCCCTAATAACCGGGCCACTCACTCGCCATCTCCTCCACCTGGGCAGAGACTCCCTAGGGGGTTGGGGCTGCTCGTGGAACAGCTGCAAGAAGCTTCCTGTTGGGAACAAATTATCAGAGACAGAAAAGGAGGGAGCAAAGAGAGCTCTTTCTGAGGGGGAAGGGGGTGGTGCAGAGAAGCCCGAGTCTCTAACCTGTGCTGTGTGGCAGGATTCCAAGGACTTGAGGACACTGCCATCCTGATCCTGGCGCCCCTGTCTCCCCTGGCACCCCTGGCTTTAGGAAAGTACCTTTGTGCAAAGACAAGGATAAGACCCCCGTGGGCCTCTGGCCCTCATTTGCCTTGCAGGGAGAGGAGTATAATGGGGGTAAAAGACCAATGCAAGCCCTTATAAAGCCAGGCCTGCCTGTTAGCAGATTTCTTCATTAGGCTCCTGTCGAGACCCCCACTGCCAACTCATCATCTTGTCTGGACTGGAGCCGCCTCCTATGGCTGCTGCCTGCTGGAGAGAATGTGCTCAAAGAGCCCCCTCAATCAATATCCTTCCAGAATGGCAGTTTGCAAAAAGGGACCAGACCTGTTTAGCTAATAAACGACTATTCTTCACGAAAGGACAACAAACGGGCCCACAGTTAATGAACTTCTCTGCGGATGCTAGCCCAAATGCCGGCTTTAGATTGACAGGCCCATGCTAACCCGAGCACAGGGTCTCGTTCCCCTTCTCTTTAGATCATAGATTCCAGCTGAGGCCCCTGCACAAGGAGGTTCCACCCTTGGAGCTAGTGAACCCTTACAATGTGTGCACTCAGGGACCATGGGGTCCTGTGGGGCCCAGTCTCTCCATCCTGTTTCCTCAGCTATGAAGCAGAGCTGAGTCTACCTCTGTGCTGTGCTGGGCAGCTGACGGGTGCTGTTGCTATCCCCAGTGCTTACATTCCACAAAGCCTGTTCTCTGAACTGGAACTTTCCTAAACTCCTTGTGAATCTAAAACACATACAGACTTCTGTAAACAATAGGAGGGGTGGGAAGGTGACTGAGACACACGGTGTTTGAGGCACAGACATGAGCACCTGACTCTGATCTCTAGCACCCCACAAAAAACTGGTCACAATGACACACACCTGTAATCCCAGCCCTGGGGATCCTTGGAGCTTTTTGGACAGTCAGTGAGCCAGTATCCAAATAAGTAAGCACTAGGTTCTGTGAGAGACCCTGTCTCACTATATAAGGTGGTGAGTGATAGAGAAAGAGACCTGACATTGACCTCTGTCCTCCACCCACAAGAGCATACCCGTGCCACACACACACACACACACACACACAATCTATACAAGTTTGAAGTTGAGCCAAGTTTACCAGTAAGCTGAGAAGGAGACAGCACAGGTGCTTGGGTGGTTCATGAAGGCCCTGAAGGTTGAATCTCAAGTCCAAGAAAGAAGAGAGCAAAGGTAGATGGGAAATGAACAAAGAGCAAGTGAAAAGATGCACAATGCGACATACACATCCACAGCGCCTTTATAGCCTGTCAATCATGGGTCACAAGCTAGAGCCTGTGTGGCTCACAGGTGACTTATATTTGATCACTAACATTAAAAACATCAGGATTCTCCCAGAGAAGTGTAGCCATCTCAGCTATAAACACTGAGTATGTGGGAGCCACCTTCTTTCTGCCTGGCTGCAATCAACAGAGCCGAGGGGAAGTTGCCATTTCTCTGGGGTATAAACACTCAGGTCAAGCAGCCTCATTGTCTCTGCTGTCTGTCTGTGTATATTAATCTTGTTCGCTCTCTGCCTGGCTCTGAAGCAGATGAGTAGACCAGAAAGGCCTCAGTGGAGTGCTAGACCCTAAAAGAATGTTGCAGGAATGCCAACATTCTGACCTAAGGCCTAGAGTGGGCTGGCTCTTGGCTGTGGACAGGGGGGCTGTCTGTAGGCATCTGAGCAGGGGGTGCCTTGCTCTGGGATCACTCAGCTAGTACATGGCTGGCTGCTGTGCAGTTTCATGCTCTCCCACTGAGTCATCTCCATGGTTGGGCTAGCCTAGAACTCCTGCCTCATTCTCCCAAGTTCTGGGATCCCAAGTACCAACCATTACACCCAGACACTCTCCCAATTTAAACTCAGTCAGTTTACTGTCTTAGCCGCCCTTGTCTACAACGAAGTACAAGTTCATCTTAGAGGGAAGAGTGTCAGTGTTCTCTGTCTGCCACACGGGGGAATAAAAGGAACACATTTTCCAGTGAGGGCTGACACAGACTCCTGATCACAATAACTAAGGAGGGCCATTCCCTGTTGGAGGAGCACAGGAACCTGGCTCTTCCTGCTCAGTCATCTAACCCAGCTGCTATCTCTGTACCCTCTATGCTCTGGGTGCCATGTGGGTCCCCGGTACTTGTTGACTTAGGGTCATGTGCTGTGCCTGGTGGTGGTGTAGCCTGGCATGAAACAGAAAGCTTGAGAACCTGAGCAGAGCCCTGTGGGTCATTTCTTACCTTCTTCCATATGCTACTTTGGCACTCCTGGGGCAGAGTTGAATTATTGCGACAGAAGCCTGCAGAGCCCGAAGTGTTTTCTAACATTAAATGCTTCTTGATCGCTTCCAGCTCCCCTGTCTCGTCGTTTCTCTCTGTGTAAAGCTGCTGTATATTTTGAAGTCTTCTAGCTGAAACAATAGGGTTTTATTTTTTGCTGCCTTGGTTTTGGTTCATGTTTACGTTTACTGGAGACGTGAGACATGTGTGCTCCAGACGCATGTTGGGGTCAGAGGGCCACTTGCAGGAATGAGTTCTCCCATTCGCCATGTGTGTTCCTAGGTTTGAACTCAGGTCCTCAGGTTTGGTGGCAAGAGCCATCACCCACTGGGCCATTTTTCCATCCCTTTCTTGATTTCTGAAAGGAAGTGTTGCTATGAAGCCCTGGCTGCCTTGGTTCTCTCGGTGTAGTTTAGGCTGGCCTCTTCTGACTCACAGCAGCCTATCTCGGATTATAGGTGTACCCTGCCCCTCTCTCTCCCCCTCTCTCTCTCACTCTCATTGTTTTAGACAGGTTTTCTCACTAAACCTGAAGCTCACCATTTCGGCTAAGCTACCTTGCCAGCAAGGCCCCAGGATCTGCCTGACTGCCTCTCCCATAACCAGGGCTAGTGTTTCAGATGTGCACTGCACCTCCAGATTTTTACATGGTTGTTGGGGATCCAGGTCTAGGGGTCCTCATTCTTGTGCAGCATGTACTTTAGTCACTAAGCTTTCCCCAGTCCCCCAAAATAAGTTTGGGGCTCATGTGTAGTCTTGGCTTTGAATGCTTATTTTCAGACATCTGTGAAGAAAGTACACATAAGTAATCTTTTTTTAAGAGTCATATGTAAAAGCCAGGTGGTAGTGGTGCACGCCTTTAATCCCAGCACTAGGGAGCCAGAGGCAGATGGATCTCTGTGAGTTCGAGGCCAGCCTGCTCTACAAAAGCTAGTTCCAGGACAGGCTCCAAAGCAACACAGAGAAACCCTATCTCAGAAAAAAAAATGTAAAAGTTAGGGGCAGATATGATGTCTTCTGCATTCACTTATGTAGTAAACTTATTAACCACTAGTTCCTAAATAAGGGCACAGAGACTTCTTATTAATTATGAAAACTCAATCTTAGCTTAAGCCTGTCTCTAGCTAGCTCTTATAACTATAACTTAACCCATTTCTATTAATTTATGTGTTGCCACATGGCTCGTGGCTTTTACCTCTCCTTCTTCATGTCCTGCTTCCTCTGCATATCCCCTGGCATCTTCTCAGTGCTTAGATTCAGCTCCTCCTCTTCTCTTTCTGCCCAGAAGTCCTGCCTAACCTTTTCCTGCCTAGCTATTGATCATTTAGCTCTTCATTAAACCAGTCAGTAGGCACCTTGGCAAAGACACAGCTTCACAGAATACAATGAGATTATTCCACAATACACTTATTCTCCGCCAGGCTGTGCAAGGCACCATGGGGCTGCAGTATTCACTGAGGAACAGTTATTTGTGGAATCATGAAGGGTGTATAAAAAGCATATCACAAGAACTAAACCACTGGACTTCACTGTTTCCCACGTCTGAATCCTCCAATGGTAAATATGGTCTCAATTCCCAATTTCTAGCCCCTGTCTGGAAATGAGGACACTAAGCATGTTAAGTACAGTAGGCACCAACTAAATCTTAAACCATTTCTCTCACTGTTCTCAGCTGGACAAAGGCTGATGCTGGCAGCCCTAGGGAGTTCTTACCCTCTGGGGGAAAACTGTGGGCCAATTCTCTCATTGAGAAAAACTATTGAACTTTCTGTGTAGTAAAAATGGCTGGCTGTATCTCAGTCGGTAAGCCTTTTCTCTCTAGAGGCAGAACTGTTGCCTGCAGATCTCCAAAGCAAAGTTGCCATCTGCCTCACTCCTTATGGAAATTGCCAGTTGTGTCCCCATTATGGGAAATAGTCGACCTTGTCTCCAAATGGAAGAGCCTGCCAGCTGTGCTTCTCCGTGGAAGGGAAGTCAGCAGAAGTGAGCAATGTAAAACCCGTGCGTGAGTCTGAGTCTGCTCCTTCCTCATCACAAGCAGACCTTCACCTCCTCTCATCTGTCAAGATCATCAAAGCCGAGGTGGTGGTGGCATTGAAATGAGACATTTGAACCAAAGAGATGGTTGTGAAGTGATGGTCCAGAGATGGCCTATTCCAGCAATGACATTGAGTGGTCTCAAGGAGGTTGTGTTTATTTAATTATATGTATGTATCCATGTAACAATAATAAAGAAAAAGAGAGGAAAAATCATAGGCTAGAAACAGAATCGCCAGCAAGAAAGATCCTGAGAATCTAAAACTCCAAGTTTTAGATTTACATAGAAGGACACCAGAGGCACCTATGTCATCCAAACAAAGGGCAACCTGACCTTAGACCTAAGACAGTCTGGAGCTTTTCTACATCACAATCCAAGAAAAAATTAAAACACACATTGTCCTTGTACAAAAAGCTGTACGTGCATATTCACAGTGCCATTGTTTGTATCAATGGGAACAGCTCGAATGTTTATCAACTTATCAGTGGGTCAATAGAATCCTGCAATTCCATGCAGGGATTTAGCCGTGCAAAGAACATGCTACAGCATAATGAACCTTGAAAATAGTATGGTATGTTAAGTCTGGCACAGAATGCCCTATGATCTGTGGTTGCATAAGATGTGAAATTACTATCATAAAGAACCCAGAAAGTGGATTAATATTTACCTAGAATTATAGGAATGGGAAATAAAGAGGATTTTTTTGAGAGGGAATTGGTAGAAACATCTGAATTTAGATTGTGGTATGATTCATAAATACATCATTATACATAAAACCACTAACTTTTGCATTATTGTTTCGAGTAATATAGATTACATGTTTTAGAAAAAACTGAAAAATGTTTAAGCATGTGAAATGACTCCATGGTCTCGGGGTATAGCTAAGTGGTCCTTGCCTAGCATACCTAAGACTTTGGGTTTGATCACTAATACCATGAAAAAAGAAATAGAGAAGAGACAGGAAAGAAAAGAGGAGAGATGAAAGGAAAATTTAAAAAGAGAATTCTAAGATGTCTCCATATATGGACATCCATGGGGGGAAACATGGTCCAGATCTTGGGCTTTCAGACAGGCAGTGTCCCAGCAAGGAGAGTGTGAGACAGGTCCCATGCCAGTCCCTTGAAAACACAGTAATCTGCCAGTTCACCAGTTGGGTTTTTGTTTGTTTGTTTGTTTTGTTGATTTTGTTTTTCTGTTTCCAGGGAGCTAACCCTGTTGGCAACTTCTTTATATTCTATAGACACTCGCCCTCCATAGAAACTCTGAGTTCACTGTTAGCACTCTGTCTGGCCCGAATTTTAGAATCTGATCACAAGCCTGTGTCATATTCATGTTTTGCCTTTGTTTTATGTTCTACAGTTTTTGAAGAGCCAGAAGATCCAAGCAACAGATCGTTTTTCTCTGAAATTATCTCTTCAATTTCGGATGTGAAGTTCAGCCACAGTGGGAGGTATATCATGACCAGAGACTACCTGACCGTGAAAGTCTGGGATCTCAACATGGAAAATCGCCCCATCGAGACTTACCAGGTACAGAATCCACCCTTGGTGGGCTTCTACGTCAGCCTCTGCCTGCAGATGTTTATGGGCAGAGAGACAGAGGCTGTTCATAGCGATGTGTTACATAAAAAACTACAGGCCACAAGTGCCATAGGATTTAAGATAAGGATGCATGTGGACTTGGACGAGTAACAGTTATAGTCTGAAATTGTTACGTGGGATGGGTACCATAGCTAGAGTGAGCAAGACAAGCATGCCCTTGCTCTCATGAAGCTCTCTAGTGAAGAAGCTGACTGGTAAACAAGGAACTCACTGCATTTGAGCAAGAGATGGTGCTGAGACCAGGGGAACCCAAGGTAGGGAGGGAAACCTTGCAGGGTAAAGAAGGTGAAGACAAAACTATCATGAGTTGATTAGCAATGACATTTGCTTAGAAAAATACTATGGCAGCCAGGAGGTGTTGGTGCACGCCTTTAATTCCAGCACTCAGGAGGCAGAGGCAGGCATATGTCTGTGAGTTTGAGGCCAGCCTGGTCTACAAGAGCTAGTTCCAGGACATGCTCCAAAGCCACAGAGAAACCCTGTCTTGAAAATTAATAAATAAATAAATAAATAAATAGGAAAAAAAAGGAAGGAAGAGAGAGAGAGAGAGAGAGAGAGAGACCATGGCCAAAGACCTGGAGTAAAGAGAACTGAGATTGAGAAAGTTTTCCTTGATTTGGAACAGGGGGGCAGAAAGTTGAGCCTGAAGACTAAAGTGGGGCCTGGTCTTATGTAATCTGGTACTGAGAGCTCTACTTGTCTCTGACTGGGTACAAGGAAATGGCATTGAAAACAATGGGTTCCACCTTATAGCACGACAAGCAGCCTGCAGGAAAGGAGATGGTGCTGATGTGAGCAGGATGATGGAACAACAGGGAGGATGGAGAGTCAGTGACATCTGCTTCCTTATAGAATGTGGAAGGATGAGACGTCAAGGACTCTATGTCAGAAGTTCTTGCCTTAAGCACTGGGTAGAAGATGGCAGAAACACTGATGGAGGAATTTAAAAAGCCAGGCAAGGGTCAAGGAGAAGATGAATCAAGGGACAAAAATAGCTGCTTTTATTTTTATATTATCTCTAATTAGATAAAAAAGAAATGAGGCAGGGAAAGGGGAATCTAGGCAGACAGATTTGATTTATAATGTTTTGCTTGAGATACAATTCGTCTAGCACAGGATTCACTCATTTCAGAACATATAGCTCCCTGGGTTTCAGTATAGTCACAGAATTGTAGAGCCATTACCAACTCAGGAACATTTTGTCACTGTGATTTTTGAACATTCTAGTCGCACTGGGGAGGAAACACTGTAGCAGAGACAAGTGAAGAGACAAGAAAAAAAATAGATTTTAAAGTTCTTATACAATCTGTCTTAGGGTTTCTGTTGCTACAAGGAAACACCATGACCAAAATGCAAGATGGGGAAAAAGGGGTTTATTTGACTTATACTTCAGCATTGCTGTTCATTATTGAAGGAAGTCAGGACAGGAACCTGGAGGCAGGAGCTGATGCAGAGACCAAGGAGGGGTGCTGCTTACTGGCTTGCTTCCCATGGCCTGAACAGCCTGCTTTCTTATAGAACCCAGGACCACCAGCCCAGGGATGGCCCCACCCACCATGGTCTAGGTCCCCCAACAATGATCATTAATTGAGAAAATGCCTTACTGCTGGACCTCACGGAGGCATTTCATCTCTGAGGCTCCTTCCTCTCTGTTGACTCTTGCATGTGTCAAGTTGATACAAAACCAGCCGGTATACAATCTTTGGCAAATGGGCAATAGCAGCTCAGAGGACGGTGCTAGCAGCAGAGGTGCCCAGATTCCTGGTGTAGTTTCCAAGGTAAAATCATTAGGATCTGATGTGTGTTGTAAGAAGGAAAATGTTGGGAGCTATCCCATGGTTTAACCATCTTTAACCACGAGAAAGGTGGAGTTGCCTTTTGACTTAGATGAGGAGATTGAGAGTTTTGTTTTGACCACGTTAAGCTAATGAAACACAAACAGATGGGAGGAAAACAGACCAGTGCAAGTACTTCAGAGGTCTTCAAAGCCATAGAACTGTATAGAAGAAGCCCCCTGGGCAGTGAACACA
Organism: Neodon shergylaensis; assembly: GCA_025134845.1. NCBI lineage: Eukaryota > Metazoa > Chordata > Mammalia > Rodentia > Cricetidae > Neodon > Neodon shergylaensis. The sequence continues at coordinate 791,717 of JABTXL010007882.1, forward strand.
TTTGAAGAAAAGACTGGTGCCTGACCTTGGGGCCTGTTTTTTTCAGGCTGAACACAGGGAAATGACTTGGCATAGGAGATGGAGGGGAAGAGGGAGGAGGAGCAGAAGGAAAACTTAGAGGTGTGTTCAAGAGGCCAAGTAGATGAAATTCCAGGGTGGAAAAACCCACCAACCACACTGTTGCTAAACAAACAAACAGGTTAGGGGCTTAGTCTTGAACACTGGCTTAGACATGCGAAGGTTACCAGTACCTAAAAGAGGAGTATGTGGGACAGGACGGCTGAGTATCTGGTTAGACTTCCTCAAGGGACTGTGCAAAGGGGGGGGGGGGAGTTTAGATGCCAGCTACTCTCGACAGATTTTATCTCGAATGAAAGCAGAGAATGAATTAGTGGGTGGAATGTGGGATACAGGCAGAAGGAAGTTACAGTGAGTTTGGTGCTGGCCGGAATAAACAGTACAGGGACAATTGAGAGAGCTGTGTGACTCAAGTGATACAGGAAGGGATGGAGCACAGTGAAGAACTGACCTAAGGGCCATGGGTAGTCATCTGTCAAAGGAAGGAGGGCAGTGTACAGAGTTCAAGAAGCAGGGGCTGATAAATTGCATGCTGGGAACATCCAGTTTTCTTCCTTCTGTTTTCTCAATAAAGTGAGCAAAGTCATCTGTTCAATAAGGAAAAGATACTTAAAATGTTCATTTAACAGAGGGGGATACTATAAGGTTACTCACAGATCAGTGTGAGGTCTATGTTGTTCATTCAACCCTTAGAACCTTGGATGGACTGGGAGTATAACTTGGTTGGTAGAGTACTTGCCTAGCATGCAAAAAGCCCTCCATCCATTCCCCAGTAATGTATAAACAGGGCAGGGTGGGACACACCTGTAATCCCAGCACGCAGGAAGTGGAGGCAGGAGAATCAGTTCAAAGACATCCTTAGCCTGGGATGCAGGAAAACTTGTCGCAAAAAATAATTATTTTTAAGAAACTAAGACAAATATATGTGATTGTGTCTTCCAATCACATTCACCTGCTTGGCACAAGCGACAGAAGGAGTTCACCCAGTGGTGCAGTTTTAAGGGAGTAGAATTGAAAGAGAGAGGTTTGTTGAACTTGCACATTATGAGCGAAGTTGCCAACCCTAAGGAACTAAGGAAGAACAAAGCGTTTGGGTCAATGGTCCTGAAGAACTGACATAATCAAGGTACTATGAACTAAAAAGAAAGGAAGTAGCAATAGAAGTAGACTTGCACATTAGAGATACTGTTGTAGTCATGTGACAGTAGGGGCAGGGAAGGAAAATCATTGAATATGATGGGCCCAGTAGTTAATAGCCAGGTGTTTGAGTCACTAAAAATGATGGCAGAAAGAATGGAAGAGAGAGGGGTACTCAAAAGAGAGAGAGAAGGAGGTACTCAAGTTGCTTCAAGGAATGACTCTGTGCTTTTGATGACGTGGATAGCAAGAAGTTGAATTTGAATGTGTGACATCAAAGGAACTGAGAATAAGACAGGAACAGCAGTCATGAGCAACAGGGCACTCCATTTGAGCATGTGGACTTGAGAGCAAAATCCCACATCATCCTGAAGTGCTGAAGGCGGTGTCTTCAGAGACATGAGCAGGAAGGGTAGCACACAGAGTACCACCAAAACCAACCATAGTAGAATGGTATCTACCTAGAGTGGTCGCTCTAGGTGGGCATCAGCTGGACTACTCCATGTTCAATGTTATGTAGGTGTTGTCTTCAATAGAGCCTTGCCATCAGTTTGTGGATACCAACCTATAGCCTTGGCAATAGCCTGGGTTGTTTGGGGTTTCTAATGGGACCCCTTTGATCAACAACCCAATTAGATGTGGCCTGTCCCTGGTATTGGAAGTTTCATTTGGTGATAAGAGATATCCAGTTGGGGCTCTGTCTCCATTATTTGGGGATTCCTTTTAGATGACTTTCATATATGTATATTAGGAAACTTCTACTACATTAGACTTCCATAATGCCATTCAAATAGTCCTTAATTTTAGTTCTCTTCCCCCACCCTACCTCCCTTTTTCCTGTCTTCCCTCCCAATCCCTACTTGGTCCTCCCATTCCAGTCACACCCATCCTTCCATCCATAACTATCTATTCTATTTCCCTTTCCTAGGAAGATCGATCCCTACCCCCAGTCCCTTACTCTATACCTTACCTCTGGTTCTATGAACTGTAGCTTTCTTATCATTGACTTAACAGCTAACATCCACATATAAGCAAATACATAGTATATTTGTCTTTCTGAGTCTGTGTTGCCTCACACAGAATTTTTTTCTAATTCCATCCATCTACTAACAAGTTTCACAATTTAACTTTTTTAACAACTGAGTAATACTCCATTGTGCAAATGTGCTACATTTTCTTTATTCATTCTTCCGTTGAGGGATAGCTTGTTGTTTCCAGTGTTTGGGGCTTTTATGAATAGAGCATCAATGAACATGGTTGAGCAAGGATGAAGCATCCCTTGGGTATATATGCCCAAAAGTAGTATGGCTGGATCTTGAGGTAGATCAATTCTGATCTTCTGAAGAACATCCACACTGGTTTCCATAGTGTTTATATGAGTTCTAAGTCCCATCAGCAATGGAGGAGTGTTCCCCTTTCTGTATTTACTCAACAACTTAAGCTGTCATTTGTTTTATTGATTTTAGTCCTTCTGACAGGTGTAGGATGAAATCTCAAAGTGCTTTGGATTTATATATCCCCGATGACAAAAGATGTTGAACATATCTTTGTTTCTCAGCCATTCCCATTTCCTCTTTTGAGAATTTTCTATGACGATTTGTACCTCATTTTTAATTAGGCTCTTTTTTAATATCAAGTTTAAGTTCTTTACATATTTTTGATATTAGGTCTCGATCAGATGTGTAGTTGGTAAAATCTTTTCCGATTTTGTAGACTGCTGCTTCATCCTGAGGTTGGTGTCCCTTGCCATGCAAAAGCTTCTCAGTTTCATGAGACCATACTTATTAATTCTACTAGCAATGTTCTGCTCAAAAAGCCTTTTCCTGTGCCAACAAGTTCAAGACTAGTCTCCATTTCCTCTTATCTCACGTTCAGTGTACCTGGTTTTATGTTGATGCCTTTGATCAATTTTGGAGTTGAGTTTTGTGCAGGGTGATAAATATGGAACTATTTGGATTCTTTTACATACAGCCATCTAATGTGATCAGGTCATTTTTTTTTTATCTTCGAGACAGGGTTTCTCTGTAGCTTTTTTTTGGTTCCTGTTCTGGAACTAGCTCTTCTAGACCAGGCTGGCCTCGAACTCACAGAGATCCGCCTGCCTCTGCCTCCCGAGTGCTGGGATTAAAGGCGTGTGCCACCACCGCCTGGTGATCAGGTCAATTTTTTAAAAATGCTTTTTTCAAGTGTGTATTTCTGACTTCTTTATTTAAAAAAAAATCATGTGACCATAGATTATGTGTAGATTTATGTCTAGGTCTTCAATTCAATTCCATTGATCAACATATCTGTTTTTGTGCTAAATCATGCTGTTTTTATCACTACAGCTCTGTAGTACAACTTGAGGTTGGGAATAGTGATAGTTCCAGCAGTTCTTTTATTATTCGGGGTTGTTTTTAGCTATCCTGGACTTTCTGTGTTTCTACATGAAACTGAAAATTGTCCTTTCAAGATCTGTAAAGAATTGCATTGGAATTTTATTGGTTATTGCATTGGAGCTATATATTGCTGTTAGTAGGATGACCATTTTTTCTGATTAATCCTACCAATCCATGAGCATGGGAAAGGGTTCCATTTTCTAATATTTTTAATTCCTTTTTTCAATGTCTTGAGTCTTTGACTTGCTTGGGTAGAGTTACCCCAAAATGTTTTATATTTTTTGAGGCTATTGTGAAGGGTATTATTTCCCTGGTTTCTTTCTCAATCCCTTTGTCATTTGTCTATATGAGGGCTACTGATTTGTGAGTTAATTTCGTACCCTACTACTTTGCTGAAAGAACTTGTCAGCTATAGGAGCTAGACGGTGAAAAATTTAGGGTCACATAAGTATACTATCGTATCATCTGCAAATAAAGATACTTTGACTTGTTCTCTTCCAATTTGTGTCCCCTTGATCTCCTTCAATAGTATTATAGCTCTAGGTAAGACTTCAAATACTGTATGAATGGGTATGGAGAGAGTGGACAGCTTTGTCTTGTTTCTGATTTCAGTGGAATTATTCCGTTTCTCTCCATTTAAGTTGGTGTTTGGCTATGGGTTTGTTGTGAACTGCCTCTGTTATGTCAAAGTATTTCCCTTGTATGCCTAATCTCTCCAAGACTTTTATAATGAAGGGGTGTTGAATTCTGTCAAAGGCCTTTTCTGCATCTAATGAGATGATCATGTGGTTTTTGTCTTTCAGTTTGTTTATGTTGTAGGTTACATTTTCTGATTTTTATTTGGTGAACCACCCCTGCAAATCTGGGGTGAAGCCTGTTCGATCATGGTGGATAATCTTTTTTATGTGTTCTTGGATTCAATTTGCAAGTATTTTATTGAAAATATTTGCATCCATGTTCATAAGGGAAATCAGTCTGTAATTCTCTTTCTTTGTTGAGTCTTTATATGGTTTTGGTATCAGGGTGACTGTGGCCTCATAAAATGAATTTGGAAATGTTCCTTATGTTTCTATTTTGTGGAATAATTTGAAGAGTTTGGTATTAATTCTTCTTTGAAAGTCTGGTAGAATTCTGCACTAAAGCCATCTGGCCCTGGGCCTTCTTTGGTTGGGAGACTTTTAATGACTGCTTCCATTTCAGTAGGGGTAATAGGTCTGTTTAAATTGTTTATCTGATCTTGATTTAATTTTGGTAGGTGGCATGTATCAAAAAAAAATATCCAACAGGCAGTGGTGGCCTACACTTTTAATTCCAGAACTTGGGGAGGCAGAGGCAAGTGGAGTTCAGGGCCATCCTGGTCTACAAATTGAGCTCCGGGACAGCTAGGGCAATTACACAGATAAACCCTGTCTTGAGAAATTAAAAAAAAAAAAAAGGAAGGAAAGAAAAGAAAAATATCCATTTCTTTTAGATTTTCTAACTTGATGGAGTTCAGGTTTAAAGTATGTCCTTATAATTAATTTTCTGGATTTCCTCAGTGTCTGTTGTACACCCCCCCTTTTCATTTCTAGTTTTGTTAATTTGGATATTCTCCCCGCTCTGTGGTTATTTGTTTCTATTTTATTGATTTCTTCCCTAAGTTGATTAATTCTTGCCATCTACTCCTTTTGGGTGAGGGTTCTTTTTTCTAGAACTTTCAGGTACTGTTAGTATAAGATTGCTCCGAATTTTTTGTTTTCTGTTTGTTTGTTTTTATTTTTTGAGACAAGGTTTCTCTGTGTAACTGATCTGACTGTCCTGGAACTTGCTTTGTAGACCAGGCTGCTCTCACACTGGCAGCCTGGAACACTCCAATTTTTTTTTAATGTGGGTCCTTAGCACCATGAACTTGCCTCTGAGACTTGCCTTCATTGTACCGCTTAAGTTTGGTATGTTGTGTTTTCATTTTCATTCAATTCGTAAAAGTTTTAATTTCTTTGTTAATTCTGTCTTGACCCATTTTTCATTGACTGTAGTGAAATGTTCCATTCCATGAGCCCGTAAGCTTTCTGTTGTTTCCGTAGTTGTTGATATCCAGCTGTATTTAATCCATGGTGGGTAGGCAGGATGCAAGATGCTATTTCAACTTTTTTTTATCTGTTGAGACATGCTTTGTGTCTGAGTATGTGGTCAGTTTTAGAGAAAGTTCTATGAGGTGCTGGAAAGACGTATATTCTTTTGTGTTTGGGTAAAATGTTCGGTAAACATCTGTTAGGTCCATTTGGTTTATGGTATAAATTAGCTCCAGCGTTTCTCTGTTTATTCTTTGCATGACCTGTATACTGGCAAGAGTGAGGTAGTGATGTCACCACTGTCAGCATGTGAGGGCTGAGTGTAATTTAAGCTGTAATAGTGTTTCTTTTAGGTGCCACTGTTTGCTGCATAAATATAAAGAATTGCGGTGTCCTCTTGAATTTTTTCTTTGATGAGTATGTAGTGTCCTTCCCCATCTCCTCTGATTAGTTTTGGCTTGAAGCCTATTTTGTCAGATATTAAATTGCTTACCCCGGCTTGTTTCTTAGTTCCATTTGCTTTGAATATCATTCTCCATCCTTTTACCCTGAGACGATGTCTATCTAACTCAAGGTGATCTTTGATGTTAAAGTGTATTTCTTGACTGCAGCAGAAAAATGAGTCCTGTTTTTACATGCATTCTGTTGGTCTTTTTATTGGGGAATTGATGTTATTGATGTTGAGTTATCAATGAGCAGTGTTCATTGATTACTGTTTATTTTTGTTGTGGTAGTGCCCCCTCTTTTGGTTGCTGATCTGGGATTATTTATTCTTTGTGATGTTGTGTGTGTGTTTAACCTTTTCAGGCTGAAGTTTTCCTTCTAACACTTTCTGGAGCGATGAATATGGAGATAGATACTGTTAAAATTTGATTTTCTCATGGAATGTCCTTCTCCATTTATGGTGATTAAAAGTTCTGTTAGGTATAGTAATCCAGATTTGCCCTTGTGGTCTCAAGTCTGTAGAACATCATCTGTCCAGGTCCTTCTGGCTTTTAGAGTCTCCATCGAAAGGTCAGCTGTCATTCTAATAGGTCTGCCTTTATGTGTTACTTTTTCCCTTGCAAGTTTTCGTGTTCTTTCTTTGTTCTATACACTTAGTGTCTTGATTATTATCTGCTGAGAGAATTTCTTTTCTGGTCCAGTCTATTTGGTTTCCTGTACCTTGATCTGCATCTCTTTTAGTTTGGGGACATTTTCTTCTATAGTTTTATTGAAAATCTCTCCTGTGACATTGACCTTGGTTTTTTTTTTCTCCTTCCTTTATTCCTGTTGTTCACAGATTTGATCTTTTCACAGTGTCCCAGATTCCCTGGATGTTCTGTGCCTGGAGTTTTCTAGCTTTAACATTTTCTTTGACCAAGGTATCGATTTCTTTTATCTTCAATGCCTGGGGTTCTCTCTTCCACCACTTGTATTCTGTTGGTGAGGCTTGCCCCTGAGGTTCCTCTTTGAGTTCCTAGATTTTTTATTTCTAGATTGCCACAGTTTGGGTTTCAGTTTCCTTTGATTTTATTTCCACTTTCAGGTCTTGAACTATTTTTATTCATTTCCTTCCACTGTTTGGGTTTTCATAGTTTTCTTTAAGGGATTTATTTATTTCCTCTTTAAGGACCTCTATCATATTTAATTTTATTTTGTGCTTCAGCTATGTTGGATTTCTTAGGGACTATTGCAGTAGGGTTGCAGGGTTCTCGTGGAGACTTTGCCCTGGGAGTAATGTTTTCACACTGGTATCCAGGCATCTGAGTTTGGAATGACTGTAATTCTAAGGTGCTGGTTTCTGTTCCGGTCTTTGTTGGGTACTTTATTTCTTTATTTATGTTGCCTTCTCTGGTTCTTAGGACAGTGTTCTTAGGCTGTGTGTTGCCTGGTATAGAGTGTTTCTGGGATCCCGCCAGGTGTAGTCACTGGGGGTTCCAGCTACAGTGATTTTCTAGGTAATAAGAGCTGACCCTTAGCAATAGGAATAGGCTAGAAGGGGGTCCACAGGAAGGAGAAAGCAAGGTGTTTCATCAGTATCTGCTTTACCGCCTTTTAATGGGGGCAGAAAGTGAGACCAGACCACAGCAGGTGTTCTGCTACAAAGCTGGGGCTGAGACTGGGAGATTGCATTTGGAGGAGAAGAGAAAGGAGGGAAGATCTGCAGTTAGCCTGTTTCCCTGGGAGGTGTGGCCCGTGGCTTCCCAGGGAATCCTGGAGTTGTGTGACCTAGGACCAAAGGGTGAGTTGGGGAAAGGGGATGCGGTGGAAAGAGATCTGCTTGATCCTCTGGAGATCTGAGAGGAAGGGAAGGCTACAGCAGATGATTTGCTACAGAGCTGAGGATGAGACTCGGGCAGGGTTTGGAAGAGAGGAGGGTGAGGTGAAGAGCTGCAGTTAGCCTATCTCCTTTTCTGCCCGGTTAATTTTTGTATGAAGGCATAATATTAGAATAGCAATACCTGCTTTGCTTGCTTCCTGGTTCCATGTATTTGGAATACCTTTTTCTATCCTTTCTCTGTAGACCTGCATATCTTTAAAGTTGCATTTCTTATAGACAGAAAGATTGATTGCTTCTGTTTTCTAATCCATTTAGCCAAAGTGTCTTTTAATTGAAATATTAGGGTCATTAATATTTATCATTGAAAGGTTGTGTTAATTATAGTCGGTTTGTGTGTGTGTGTGTGTGTGTGTGTATTTTGTTTTGCTGTTTGTGTTCTTAATCATACTTCATTTTTCAGTAATTACAACTTCATTTTCTTTCTAGAGTCATTTGGCTATTCTTGTTCCTCAGAGGGCTGGCTTAGTGGGCATGAATTCTTTTAGTATATATGTACCATAGGAAGCTTTCATCTCTCTCTCAACTATAGCTGATATTTTGGCTGGGTCCAGTCATCAAAGTTAGCCTCCATTACCATTTTGAATTTGAAGTTCATGGCTCTTCTGACTTTCCAGGTTTCTACCAGCTATTATTCTGATAGATTGTCTTTTATATATGATTTCTGGGGTTTTTATTCTCTTGCAACTTTCATTCTCTTTCTTTGTGCTATATACTTAGTGTTTTATCTATGTTATGCCATGGGGAGCTCTTCTTCTGTTGCCGTTCTGTGTGTTTCCTGTATCTATATGGGTGTGTCTTTCCTCAGGGGAGATTTTCTTCTAGAAGCTTTAAGATCTGGTCTGTGCCAACAACGTGAGATTCTTCTCCCTCATCTATGCCTATAGTTCAAAGATTTGATCTTTTCATAGTGTCCCACAGTTCCTGTATAGTCCTTTTCTGTGTGAATTTTAATCTTTCATGTTCTTTGTTTGTGTGATCTAATTCCTCTACTTAATCTTTGAGACCTGATATTTTTTTCTTCTATCTAAAAGGCTTTCCCCTGAGTTTTCTAATTGAGAGCCTGAATATTTTTTTACCTCTATCTTCATTTTAGCTTGAGTTATCAGTGTTTCTCTTTCATTAAGGGATTCAGTTTTCAAATCAAGGGCTTTCTCTGTCTCCTCAGAAGGACTTCAGCAGCCCCTCCTGCCCAGACAGCTTATACTCAGCCGAGAGGTCAGGAACCTTCTTTGACTTAGTTTTCTGCTCCACCCTGCAGGGTTGCTCTGTGTCCTATCAAAAGATCCCAGACCCCACTAGATTTTAGCAGCTGCCCTTGCCCTAGTCTGAGCCATCATCAGTGAAGCAAACGCCAGACTTTCACCCTTGGCCTTCCGCTCTTAGCCTAGAACACGCAGACTTGGCGGCCCTTCCTGTGATGTCTCTTGCCCTTGGCCATGCGTGCTTACCCTTCATTGGAACATGCAGACTTGGTGGCCCTTCCTGTGATGTCCTTCTTCCCCTTGCTCAGGATCTGCTTACTCTCCATTGGTCTGTCACACTCCTTCCCGGACTTGTACCTGTGGCCCTTCATGCATGCTCTTCCCTCAGGTCAGAAAGCCTTACCTCCAGATGTCATTCAGACTCATTCACTCTCCGCAGAGGCCGTGTGTTACCTCATCACATGTAACCTTGTGTCCTCATCCTACAAAAAATAATGTCCCTCATCTCTCAGTGCCCTTCTCCACACTTCCATGTTCTGTGATTTTAGCACTGTCCAAAGCTTCTCATGGATCTATTCCATTCTATGGTCTCTTTCCCGAGTGCTCTGCCTCGAGCCCAGAGCAGACTTGTAATGAGCAGCCGTGTATCAAAAGCCTAAATGAATACTAGTTCTAACACCTAATGACCTTAATCCAATCCCCAGAGCCCACATCTAAGTGGAAAGAGAAGCCCAATTCCACAAAGCTGTCCTCTGTCTGCCACATGTACACATGCCTGCATACCCACATTGTGCAGGCATATGCCAACAATAATAAAACAAAACATAATGCTACTACTTACAGACTCCTGCATTATGCCACTCTCTATACAAGCAACCTTCTTCAATCCACACTGGCATGACAGAAGCTCACTGATGCAAGCTTTCCTCCTAGAGACAGGGCCCTGAGCCTGTATTCAGTGCAGAGCCACCTGCTGCAATGCCAGAGGGCACACAGAAGGGCTGAACAGCTCCTGTCACCACGTCAGTGTTCACGGGACTCCGCCCCTCTTATGCTGATGCCGTGTTCTTGATGTTTCCTCTCAGGTTCATGACTACCTCCGCAGCAAGTTGTGCTCCCTCTACGAAAATGACTGCATTTTTGATAAATTTGAGTGTGTATGGAATGGGTCAGACAGGTAAGAAACATTTGTGTTTGGGCTGAGAGTCTTTCCTTGAGGAGCCTTTGGACGATTTGCCCTAAAGTGGGTGCATCCAAACGGAGTTCAGTGCGGACCCCAAGACCTGGCCAGGATACATTATGCGGGCCACGAACTGGAGTCTGTGGCCAAGCCTGTAAAGAAAAGGATGCAGTGAGGCCCCAAGTTCGTTTCAGACCTGGTGGAGGTGACAGTTCAGTGTCAACAAGAAAATGGTGTCTTTGACATACAAGGCACCCGAAAGCTAGGGCCGGATACCTACTCAAGACCCCTGGTAAAACACCAGGAAATGCTCTCCTGCATAACTCTGGTTACTAGACCTATCCCCTGGAAGCCGCTAGAGCAGACCTGACTGAAGGCTGTGGTGCTTCATTAACAGAATCCGAGCCAATCTCATCTATCACATTCCTTCAGAGTGATTTATTAGTGTTTTAAGGCCCTTGATTTCTACAATACTTCATATCACCTCCCAATAGTTCATTTTCAGTCTGACAAATACAGATGATTCTCTGACTAGCTGTAAACTAGATGCAGGCTGTTGGGGCTCACTTAGCTCCTTGATGAAGGTGGCATAGCATTCAATAGCATGGGACTTTTGCACAGCAGGCCTTTCTGCGATTCCAGCTTCAAGTCAGTGCCGTGGTCTCCGACTATCTTGCCCTCTTCCCAAACTACCAAGGAATCTTCTTCTGTAGAATTCAGCTGAACAAGATGTAGTAAACATGTAGCGAAGGACCGGGGTTGCAACTATCTAGTTTATTACAGGATAAGAGAGCAAAGCAGCTGAACCATATGAACCAAAGTCCCCAGGGAAAGAAGCCAGCCTGTTCCTATACCACTTAGTCTTTGTTAGTTGATACAATTTACACAACTGTTGTTATTCCATTTCGCCTCTCATTAACATAGATTCATAACCAATGACGACTAGGTGTCTATGCACAAGACATTTTTACACACGTCTCTTACCCTAACCACAATCCAGCAAGGTTGTTTCCCAGTTGAGGAAGGGAAGAGCTGGGGAATTGGAGAATTGGTGCGATGGCCCAGCCTCGAACATTAGCAAGCAGTAATTACGACTTCGAGTCCTGAGATCAGTTCTTCCATATCAAAACTGGGAATTTTGTTCAGGGTTCAGATAAAGTTAAGATATTTTAGGCTAAAACATATTCCTTCTGGATTGCCTAAAAGTAAGTTAGATCTTGATAGAGAAGTGAGCATCAGTGTCCCAGAAGCTGCAGAATCAGGTGGCTAGGTACTTTACACTCTGTGGCCTTGCACACGTACATTCTGTGTTTGTCACACTCATCAGTGTGCACACCTTCATCTCCCCCGAAACTGCCTTGTATGAGCTACTGAAAGCTGTACTTGGTGGAGGTAGAGCCCCTTGTATCCGTATCCCCATGACAGTTCACTGGATCACCCAGACAGATAGATACCCCTTTATCCATAGCATCCCTTTATTTGGCCAGTGAAACAAAACTCAACCTTTGATTAATCTGCAATTGACGAAGTTCCCAAAGCAAGCCAGCCTTACCAGTTTTTTTTTTCCTCCACCAAAACACAGATGACACCAGGCATTCCTTCCCAAACACAATCTGTCAGCCTCTTTGGGGTGCCACCATGAGATGGTACACTCGGGGTACAGGCGGCACTATACCTTTCCACTGCCTGCCACCTATCTGAAATGCCAGCTTTAAAGAGTCAGTACCCTGTTGCTGGAAGGTCTTCGGCCTTCACTACTCTCCCACTCAATCACAGACATCCCCGAGGACAGAGAGATTGCAAAAACAATGCTTTCCTCAAAATTTAGATTTAGGGTAGTCAAATCTGTTTACAGTCTCTCCAGGTAAGATCATGGCATCCATTTTCTGGACACATTTTCTGAAACATCAGATTATAGAGCTGGCTCCTAAAAGGAGAGAGGCCACCCTGTGGTGGTCACTGCTTCAGTACTGACAAGCTAAGTTCCCTGAGCTCAGACAGCCCAGAAATTCCGAGACAACAATTGTGTGTCAGACCTGGAAAATAGTTTGCTGGTTCCATGTGTTCCTGCTCACACCTCCTCATTGTGGCCCCTGTCTTGGGGTTTCTGGTGCTGTAAAGAGACACCACGGCCACAGCAACTCTTATAAAGGGAAACATTTATCTGAAGTGGTGGCTTACAGTTTCAGAGGTTCAGTCCATTATCATCATGGCTGAGAGGCAAACATGGTGCTGGAGAATTCTACATCTTGATCCAAAGGCACCAGGAAGTAAACGAGACACTGGACTACCGGAATCTTGAGCATATATGAGACTTCAAAGCTCACCTCCACAGTAACACACTTCCTCCAGCAAGACCACCCCTACTCCAACAAGGTCACACCTCCTAATAGTGCCATCCTTTGGGGGCCATTTTCTTTCAAACCACCACACCTTACACTAACGGAAAGTCAATAACTCTAGAATCATAACAACTGGACCATATTAGTGACCCAAGAACAAAAAGTCTCTGTGGAATAAAAATAAGTAATACTGGCGGTTAGTATTAAAAAAAAAAAGCTTGGCACTTTTAATGACTCAAAAAGACGTTAGTGCTCTCAGTTTAGCCTTCTGGTCCCTGTGAGTTGAGATGTCCATGCTAAGCCTCCTCGGCTCCTGAAAGATGCTCTGGGGATGTCTTGCCACCCTTCTCTGTCATACTCAGTCTCCCCTCTCCCCTGCAGTGTCATCATGACCGGCTCCTACAACAACTTCTTCAGGATGTTCGACCGCAACACCAAGCGTGATGTGACGCTTGAGGCCTCGAGGGAAAACAGCAAACCCCGGGCTATCCTCAAACCCCGAAAAGTGTGCGTCGGGGGCAAGCGAAGAAAAGACGAGATCAGTGTGGACAGTCTGGACTTTAGCAAAAAGATCCTGCATACAGCTTGGCATCCTTCAGAAAACATTATAGCAGTGGCGGCTACAAATAACTTATATATATTCCAGGACAAGGTTAACTAGGAGGACAAGCTATTACTTAGTCTCACATACTGAATACTAGTCAAACGAGTTTTTAAATGTTTCTTTGGGTCTTCATTTGATGCATTGCATTTTATTTCCCTATGCATAAAACAATTGGAATAGGATTAAAAAGGAGTTCAATGTTCCCAGCTCCCCAATTCTAAGAAACTTTTGTCCAACTCGGTAGGCTCGGGCCACTTCTGTTTAGAACCCAGAGCTGCCAACTGGCACTAATTCTCCCATAGTCGACTTGAATTTCTGATGCATTCATCATTGCCCAGTTTTCTCTGGTGGGTTCCGTGTTTTGTTTCTAGGTGTCTGCTGCGATAAAAATGAGATTGTCTGTAGTATTTAAGGCGAAGAGATAAGGTTTTTTTTTAATTAAAAGCAATTCCATTTGTTTGAAAAAATCAACAAAAAATAAACACTGTTTACTCTTAGAGAGTTTCTCTTTGTGAAAAAATCAGGCCTAGCCAGTATATATCTCCCATGCCTTCCCACCCATTTCCTTTTAAACAGTCCCATTGAGCCAGAGACTTATTTCATGAGGCTGAGAAAGCGGTACTGAATGGGAAGGAAAAAGACATCATGACACTGCTTTCTCTTTTGGTAAATGCCATAGAAACAGCCTGGGAATGTAATGGCCAAAGCACCACAAACACTTTAGGGAACTCAGAGAAAATCCTTTCTCCACCGGGCTTCCCAGAGTTTGCTTGGCAAGGCCAGCTGAGACCAGAACCCTTCCATTGCTTGTTACTCTTGCTTTTATTTTTGTTTCCTTTTAAATGGCTCCATCTAATCCCCGCCTCCGTGGTCCTTGGCTCTTTCCCTTCAACCTCTGCCAGAGGATTTGCCCATTGACTTCACAAGGCTGTGCCCCGGTTGCTTGGTATCAGAAGGTCTCAATGAAGCAGTGAGGCATAACAGCAGCAGTCCCCCAAGAAAGGCTGGCCTGTTCTTGTGGGTTTATCCCTCATGAGCAACCCCTCCTCTTCTCCAGAAACAGGCATCCATCAGTCCTCACTGGGTCTAAAACAAAGGCCGTAAAGATGCTGGTTTGTAAACCTAAGCACACATCTCTGAGCTCACTCCAAACTCACCAAACTGGAAAAATAGACTTAAGAGCTCCCTCCCTCCTTACAAACAACGAGATGGGGGGCTGTGGGGGGAGGGGGAATGGGCTCGGGACACAAACCATCATCGCTGCCTTGGCCTTGTGTTCAAGTCACATTTCCTTACACTTAGCTTCCTCCAAGAACTGTCATGAAACATCAATTCTGACCAATAGTATTTCTTTTCATCATTAATCACAGCGGCTGGTTCATCCTTCTCTTGTGATAACGCAATGCACCACTTATGAAAAGCCATTTCCATAAGCAAGTTCAAAAGTAAAGCATTTATACACTCAGAGAGGAAGTGTAGAAGGTGCTTGGCTATGTCCAAAAAGTGGGACCTAGGCTTCTACTTGTTGCTCTATTTTAACACATCTGCCCCCATTTTCATCTGGTAGACAGGAAATAACTTGAGGTGGGAGATTTTCACTACAAAAGAAATTCTCCTTCCGTTTCTAGATTTGTTAGAACTCCCAATATTTTAATTCGCTTTGGAGGATGAAAAAAAAATAGAAGCATCATGCTGACTCAATTTCTAAGCTGTTGTCTGTATGCTAATGGCTTTGTGGAGTGGAAATCACTATCTACTTAAGTCATAATGATTTTGTAAGATACAAGACAATTTCAGGAGCCTTAAAACACAAGCATTTGCCTCTCCATGCAGCAGGCACATTAGGGTGATGATGTGACTTTCCTACTGTTTCTCAAGTTCTCTGCAATGTCAGCTGCACCTTGGGCATCTTTCAGGGCCACCAAGAATGTTCCTAGGAAGGAAAGTGGCTCCGTGAGACTTTCCTTGATGAGAAATTCCTCCAGCTCCTAAAGAACATTAATGGGTAGGAAGCACAAGTCACAGATATTTGCCATCTTCTTGTCCTGCTCCCAACTCCTGGGGATCCCCCTCCTCTTAATATGCCAGGTGGGGTGTGTATACAAATCATTTATAGCAAATTGAACACTAGCCTTCCTTTGTACTCTTGTTCATTACACATGTTTCTTAGTCACCTTTCTTCAGAAGCATGCTATCCTCCTCCCAAGGACAAACATCCCTAAAATGTTGGTCTGCTGGGCTGGTGTTTCTTTCAAACAGAAGCTGCATTAACTGTTCGTATGTGAAACATGTATGCACACACTTCC
This sequence comes from Neodon shergylaensis, assembly GCA_025134845.1. Classification (NCBI taxonomy): domain Eukaryota; kingdom Metazoa; phylum Chordata; class Mammalia; order Rodentia; family Cricetidae; genus Neodon; species Neodon shergylaensis. Next base: position 807,318 of record JABTXL010007882.1, read on the forward strand.
TGAGTCACTTTGTGAGCCACTAAAGGTGGGCTTACTAAGTCCAAATAGCTGGCATAGTGGTTCTCCACCGATGGGTCGGGACCTCTTTGGGAGTCTAACAATGACCCTTTCACAGGGGGTCACTAAGTCCATCAGAGAACACAGATGTTTCCATTATGATTCGTAATAGTAGCAAAGTTACAGTTATGGAGTAGCAATGAAAATAATTTTATTGTTGGGGACCACCACACCATAAGGGACTGTATTAAGTGGTTGCGCTATAGGAAGATTAAAGACCACCGAACAAGCATGGCATCGACACCCTTGGAGGCATTGGCATATCTCGATGGTTTGCACATAATAGAGACATCATTGCTCCCTAAAACATATACATGAACAGTTCGGTTCTGAAGCTCACTGAAGTCTGTGGGCTTCAACTACAAGCCCCCACGCTGTCTAACAAACTCCATACAGAGGCACAGCCTGTGATCTGGAGGTGGGTTAGGGACATGCGAATGAGTTAGAGCACAGGGCCACCAGACTCCGCCTTACACATGAAAGGGAGACTCAGACAAACCGCCAAAAAGACAAACACAGGAAAGGATGTCACTAGAGCAAGCCCTCAGGTGGCACTAACCACCATCTGTCACCACTTGCTGGCTCTTTGCCAGATACTGAGCAGTGACTCCTTTTCGTCTCCTTGAGCCCCAGGTAAGCTTTACTTAGCCAACCCAGATGACCTGAAAACCAGCCTGCTTTACTTTGAACAAGTTTGTTTGGCTCCAAGGACCCCGCACTAGATGAGGTAAGCGCCATCAGATTACTGCTGGAGGGCATCAGTTCGATTAAATAAAATGGAAGGCATGCCTTCCTGTGCTTAAGGCAGCCATGATTTCTTATCCAAAGGAGGAAGAAAAGTCGCAAGAAATAAGAGTGACGTAAGCCGGCAACAAGGGGCAGCGTGCTGGATAGACAGGCAGTGGGATTTGCTTCTTTCTTAACTGCTTCAGGCCGGGCTCCTGCCCTTCCTCTTCTGCTGCTTAAAGCACAGCAGACCAGCCGGGCGGTGGTGGCGCACGCCTTTGGTCCCAGCACTCGGGAGGCAGAGGCGGGCGGATCTTTGTGAGTTCGAGGCCGGCTTGGTCTACAAGAGCTAGTTCCAGGATGGGCTCCAAAGCTACAGAGAGACCCTGTCTCAAAAAAAAAAAAAAAAAAAAGCACAGCAGACCAGCCACACCAGCCACGCCCCCTGAGGATTATGAGAGTGCTTTGCACGCTCACTTTGTCGCCTCCTCCCTCCACACACATCACCATTGAATCCCACTTTGCAAATGGAGAATGACAGATTGTCCTCCTAGCCAAGGAGATCACCAGTGAGAGAAGGATCTTGGACTCCAACTCGGTGTGTCTGACTGAAACCGAGCTGTTAAAATCCTGGCTCAGCTACAGACAAAGCTATCGTTAACCAGCACTTCTCACGGGCCAGGCTTGGCTCTACAAATCACATGTGCATTGCCCAATGGCGGTGGTGCACACCTTTAAAACCCAGCACTTGGGAGGCAGAGACAAGCGAATCTCTGTGAGTTTGAGGCCAGCCTGATATATAAGAGCTAGTTTCAGGACAGATAGGACTGTTGCACAGAAAAATCCTGTCTCAGAAAAAGAAGGAAGGAAGGAAGGAAGGAAGGAAGGAAGGAAGGAAGGAAGGAAGGAAGGAAGGAAGGAAGGAAGGAAGGAAGGA
>JABTXL010007882.1:809047-841331 GCA_025134845.1 Neodon shergylaensis
GGAAGGAAGGAAGGAAGGAAGGAAGGAAGGAAGGAAGGAAGGAAGGAGAGGGAGGGAGGGAGGGAGGGAGGGAGGGAGGGAGAGAGAGAGAGAGAGAGAGAGAGAGAGAGAGAAGTGGTATTTCTGTGGCTAAATGTATCTGGACAGATTTGTTTACACCAGTATCATTATAACCATGATCAGTGCGTTACACTAGGACTTAAGAACGACCACAGGGGGAAAAAAAAGAATGACCACAGTGGCACCTGGCAAGAAGAATCTGTCAACTCCTATAACCCTATGGGTGATGGGTAATGTGAGTCACCTTTGACCCATATACTGCTGTGTAGCGAGTGACTGAACTGTTACAGTAGAGGAAACAAACGATACTATGTAGCGAGTAACTGAACTGTTACAGTAGAGGAAACAAACGATACTATGTAGCGAGTAACTGAACTGTTACAGTAGTGGAAACAAATGACACTGTGTAGCGAGCGAGTGACTGAACTGTTACCATAGAGGAAGCAAACGACAATGTTTACACAATTCACAAAAGACAAAACCAGGATGCTTGGTCTATGTTCTTATCCACATCCTGCACTATATAGAAAGAGAAAGTATTGATTGGAAAGTCAGTCCTAACCATGAGCATAAGTTCACCAACATCAGAGGTAGCCTGACAGCTTATGAGTGGAAATCAGGAACCAGCTCTCGGGCAAAAGGATGAAAGTACTGAGACAGGCAAGACCCTGCCTCTGCTGGAGGTAACAAGCATGTAGAAGTTCTGAATACATCATCCGTGCATTTGTATCAGGCAAGGCAGGGTGAAGGACGCACAGGAACTACAGAGGGACTGGATGATTAAAGTGATAAGATAAAACTTACTCAGAATCTTTGACACCTAAGCAGCATTTTGAGGCACGCCACCCAGCACCCAAACACTGTACAGCGCTTCAAATAGATGGAACCCCACAGAGAAGCTGAAGCTAAAGTGGACGTGGTATGGCATGGGAGCAAGATGCCAAGCTAACACTCCCCTTGTGCTACTAGAAATGCATTTTCAGTTCCCCAGAGCTAACCCACCCCTCCTGGCTTTGGCTCATCCAGTAACAATGTTACTACTGCTACTTGGGTTAACCTAGAGCCTCACACAGGCCACCCAAGCACTCCACCACTAAACTACCACACCCCTAGTACCAGTTACAAATATTTCTCAAGCTCCACATCCAAGTATTTAAACACAATAGATGGGGGGAAAAAAAGAAAAGCTGTATTTACCGAGCAGTCACCATGTGACTATGAAAATCACCGCAATCCCTCATGGGTGGAAACGCATTGCCGTGGTAGACTCAAAGGCTTGTGTGACAGCCCAGAGACTAATCCAAGTCCGTCCTCCTCCAGATCCTGCATCTCTTCCTCCACAGTGATGGGTGATGTGTAGAGACCTTGACTTGTCCGTTCTCACCAATGAGGAGACACAGAAACGGGCCACACTGTGGGCATGACCAGGAATAAGTGCAAAGTCCATACACTCTGTGGGGTCTCCAACCTCCAGCTCTGACCCCAATGTTGATGATCCCCACCGCACCCCAGTTCAGATCTGCCACACTAGATAAACTGCTGGGGCAGACCCAGCGGGGCCTATCACGTCTGCCTTCTCCTGACTCATTCACTAAGTCTTTAATAGCTGATCAAACAATGCCTGACAAACACGTGCCAGACTGATCTGTAAGGCAGTAGGGCTGGTCCCTGTCTACATACAACTCGTAGCACACAGGAAGGGACAACCTCGCAGGCAACAGTGGCAGCTCAAGGTCTTGGCTCAGCACCTCGGGGGGCAAGCCCACCAGCCTCTCTGCCTGCCTGCCTCCTTAGAAGCAACCAGATCTCTACTACTGAAAAGCCGAACGACCGTGACAAATGACGTCATTGTGCCCCAGTACCCTTACTAATAATAACCCGTGCTCTGTAAATTCAGTGTGAAAACTGAAAGATCTGCTACCCTCCAAGCTCGCAGAAGGGTGCCTGGCCCACAGGGGCACTGTGTGAATGTGTATTCGTATGTCTCCATTAGAACTACAAAGAACCACACCTGCCCTGCTGGGCAGAGCAGGTACGGAGGGCACACAGGACCACCTCAATCAAAGAGAGGAACTGCACAGGAGGCAATTCCTCAGGTGAAACCTAAAAGACAAATGGGAGTGAGTCGTCCAGGGGAAGAGAAAATAATATTTCAGGCCTCAGGGTAGAACGTGCAGGCAAAACAACATGTAGGTATTTAAGGAATTTACCATGCTGCAGGGCAGCTGACTAGAAGAGGCAAGGGACAGACAATCCTGAGGGGTGAGGGACACAATGAGAAAATAATGCTTGGCCTTATTTGGGGTCACCCGTGGGGCCTGTCTGAAACTAGTCCAGGAGCAGCTAACCTGAGGAATTCCAGCTTCCAACTTTACTTAGCGAGTAGTTATTATCCAGTCCCTGGCGGATACACTAACGGCCTCAGCTGGACTGTCACCTCCTTATAAAGGCCCTTTCCCTGCCTCTCTAAGTTCCGTACGAATGAGACATTGCTTAGTCCACTCTCTATCCTCAGAGCAATGTTCGGCACGTCCTAGATGCTCAATAATGTTTGTTGAGTGAATCAACACACCCAGAAGTCAGTGCGAGCTCTCGCCCTTAGGAAGATCACAAGACAAACAGTGGCTGCTGGGTGAGGGGAACTCAACATCTGGAGATCCAAACAGCACCAAAGGATTGCTTGGAGGACTCAGGGGATTAAAAAGGAAATCTGAGAGCCAGTGAGCCAAGATGCATTAAGAGCAAGCAAGCAAGCTCAGAGTCGTGTTGGTTAACAGAACACATGTGCCCGGGCCTGATGCATTACCTTCCCTGCAGCTGTTAGCCTTCTGGGACCCCGCAAAGCATGCAGAAAGGTTGACAGCCTACAATCAATACTGTGTTCACTGACGCAGGAAGCAGTATTATCGCATCCGAGTTATCGCTCCCCCCCCCCCACACACACACACATCCTGGCTGCAGCACTAAATATTCCCCATAACGAGGCTATGGGGGTGACAAGAGTGATTATTCTCAAAAAAGGGGGAGAGAAACATTGCCTGGGACATTCTTAAGGAAAAGCAGGCCAGTTCCCTAAGGAAATCTCTTGGGACTGAGCAGCCGCTTGGCCGGGCAAGGCGGGCAGGGGAGACGACTGGAATGCTCATTTGCCTAAGTGTCCACGGTGCAGAGGGGACTTTCAGAGTGCAATGAAAGGAATGGAAGGTTGTAAATTAGAGAGGAGGTTGGTGATAGATTGATAAGGATGGCGAAGGGTGAATGCTGGATTTTGTTCTATATATTCAAGTCACACCAATAAAAAATTGAAAAATTGAAAAAAAAACCTGAATTTCCCCCAGTATAGCTTTCTTACCTCTGGTTTTCTGGTTATGGCACAACCAGAAGTCGTATTTCCTCTAAGCCATTGGTTTCCAACCCCAAACACAAGATGCTTATGAACAGTCAGAAAGCAACAAACGAGTACAACTGCATGTTGAACACAACCCATTTCTCAATGAAGCAAAATGGGTTCTATAGCATACAACACAGATCTGCTAGTGAACACACCAATGGGCTAGAGCAGAGCTCAGTGGCCTACCACTTGCCCAGCATGCACAAAGTCCTGGGTTCGTTCCCAATATCACACACATGCACACACACATAAGACAATAATACAAAAGTGGTATGATGATTAATCTAAAGACGTGGCTCAGGGATAAAGCGATTGCCTCACATGCACAAAGCCCCAGGTTCACATCCCCAGTGATGTGAACAAACAAACCATGCAGTGGTGTAATCACCTCTCTCGGATTCTCACAGGAGGGGGGCAGGGGCGGGAGACTGGAGCTGTGTCCTCTTTTCAGTGAAACACTTAATGAACGGCAGCCCCACTTTCTGTCCCCTCATGTCCTGCCTGTCGAGATGAGAGGCAGAAGTTTTCATTCATTCATTTGTGATGGTTGTTGGTGACAGATGCTAAGATGAACACATCCACTGGTTATTAGACAAATGTCACCGAAGCTGTTTGTCTGTCACAGAGGAAGAAACTTCCAAAGCAACCTGACTTTCCTCAGGTACAGAAAGTGTGTCCCATTGCAGTGGTGGAACTTGGCTCTGAGCAGCTCTTGCCTCCAGCCAGCACAGGGATGGTTAACCCACTCCATCACTCTCGTGTGTCCCAGGAGAGACTCTGGGGACCATCCAGCATGAACAGTGATTACAGCTTCCCCTCATTCTCCAGCATGAAACAAATTCTTCTTGCCACGACACTACACACATGTATGCACACACGCTACATGCCCAAATGGGCTCAACACCACATTAACAGACCCTTGGAGGATCCTGTCTGAATTCATTATCTTCCCTGTAGCTGGGGAGGACGCTTCCCGATAGCTTAGGGACAGAGCCTGAAAACAGAGGCTGTAAAGATTTTATTATCTTTTACATCGGACTGAGGCTCCATTTACAAATTAAATCTCCACTGGGTTGGTTGATAGTAAGATTATATGACTCTACATAAGACTGTTATGACTGTCTTTTTATGTGCTCGCTACGACATAACCGCCTGGGCGAGGAGCGATAATTGCAGATTACTGTTTTTGGAGACGTTTCAACTCAGACACTTTCATGACCAAAAAGATAGTGCCGATTTCCCACAGCTACAAAGAGACTTCTTCCAAGGTGGAGCTAGAAACCACGTCTTATGAACTCTGAAGGTCCATTTTATTGCATCATATGGATGTCATTTTTCACTCTCCCATCTTCCCAAAATAATGGATCTACTCTAACCCAGGCTGATGTTCTTAATGTTAGTTGGCACAGGTGGGCACACTAAATTTATTTACCACACTAAATATCATTAACAACAAGATTTAATACTGTGAACTGTTATGTCTTCTTAAAAATTTCTTCTCCAGTTGCCCGAACTGGCTTTCCCCTGTAATCAGATTGATGACTATCTTAATTGTCATCATAGAACCTTCATCTAGCATCTGATGGAAGCAGATGCAAAGATCCACAGTTAAGCCCTGGGTTGAACTCCTAGAATCTAGTCATAGAGAGGGAAGAGCAATAATATGAGCAAAGGGGTCAAAACCATGATGGGGAAACCCACAAAAACAACTGACTTGAGCTAGTGGGAGCTCACTGGCTCCAGACTAACAACTGGGGAACCTGCATAGGACCAAACTAGGCCCTCTGAATGTGGGTGACAGTTGTGTGACTTGGGCAGTCTGTAGGTCCCCTGGCAGTGGAACCAGGATTTATCCTAGTGCATGAACTGACTTTTTGGAGCCCATTCCCTGTGGAGGGATACCTTGCTCGGCCTAGATACGGGTGGTGGACTTGGTCCTGCCTCATAGTGATGTGCCAGACTTTGTTGACTCCCCATGGCAGGCTTTACTCTCTCTGAGGAGGGTAAGGAGAGGTGGGGGGAGGGGAAGGAGCTGGACGAAGGGAAGGAGTGGGAACTGGGGTTGATATGTAAAATAAAAAAGATTGTTTTTAAAAAAATTTAAGTTAAAAAATAATTTCCTCTCCAGTTACTTCACAGCTTCCAAGCCTGGGCGTGAGCTACAGAGATCACAAGGCCCTGGCCTCAGAGAATCTAGACAAACAGGAGGTGTCATCCCAAATAGGCCCGTTAAAAGCTGCATGGTAAACACAGAGATACAGAGGTTGCTGTGGGTTTGCTGTGTGAGGACATCTACTCTTCTGAAGGAGGGGAAAGTGGGTTAAGTCCAAAAGAATGCCAAAGGCATGAGAACCGCGAGTTGTCTAGCTGAGCTGAGAGGGGAGCGTCCCTGTGAAGCTGGGCTCCCACGCTGCTGAGAGAGGGAGAGTGGACTGCAGAGAACTGTCTAGACTTCAGCCTCGCAGTAGGCTACAGAACGCCCCCAGAAAATGGGAAAGGAGTATTGAACTAGCTGGTATTGCATTTTTGAGGTTCTCTCTGGCAACTGTTTAAATGGAACATTTGAAGGGAACAAGGTTGAAGGTAAGGAGAGTACTTAGGAAAATGTCGAAGTGGCTGTTCAGCAACACTATTCCCGGGGAGACATGAGCAAACATTTAGTCACCCCAGATAAGGGAACTGATGACAGACAAAGGGCAAAGGCCCCCAAAGTCCAACATGGTGAACCTGTGAGTTTTTACCAGGGTTTCTTCCCGGAATTTGGGTGAGGAGTAAGATAGAGAAGCATAGATGACTCAGAGAGCTCTGTCACCAAAGCCCACTCCAACACGAGTGACAGTTCACCAAAGCCCACTCCAACATGGGTGACAGTTCACCAAAGCCCACTCCAACACGGGTGACAGTTCACGAAAGCGGGAAATCTGAAGGGCCCAGCCAGCAGGCAGATCAACAGGGTGGAGACTGCCCTTTCTGGTGGCTCAGTTGGTCTAGTCCTCTTCCAGGCAGGTCAACCCATTGCTTCTTGTTTGCCCTTCAGCTTCTCTCTGCTTTGTCCAGGCTGCTGGGTCTCAGCTTTTTCCAAGTAGCAAAGCTGGTCTGAGGGTCCTTCTTTGCAGCTTGGCTTGTCTGAGAGCAACTCTCAGCGTCTTTACTGTTTACTCCCAGGAATCAAGGGTCCAGCGAATCTGGTCAGTTTCAGGAACTTCCTGAAACTATTTTGATTTCCTTGCTTTCTGTCTTAATGAACTTCCCTGCAGGATAGAATGTCTTAAACTCAGAAGAAACTTCTGTACCTCAGGGGCCCAGGAGAAGGAAATGATAAACCCTGAACTGGGAATAAAGGGGGAAACGGAAAAGGTAAAATCAATACAACTGAAAGACTGGTTTCGTGTGAGCAACAAAAGAGAAGCTAAGCAACATGCCTTGGCTGACAGCTATGTTGCTCAGCGAAGACTCTGAAATGAGGTGGGGAATGAGGAAGCAGGGAGGTGTGGGGAAGGGAACCTTGGATGTGTGAGGAGTCAGGTGAGTCAGACCGAGGTGGGGATAGAACTCTAGGTATGGAAATCAAAATGGCTATCGCCTAGATGTCACTTGACCTGACAGAGAATCAGGCATTAGCTTGTAGTGGCCTCTGCAGTAGGGATTACACAGGGACCTGTAGCATGAACATGTTAGCTGAGCCAAGGACCTACATAAGAAGGTGCCCGTTGAGGAGGGAACCACACAAATTAACAGGAGAGGGGCCAGCAGAAGTGAAAGACCCATGGGCAGTGGCTCCCGATGAGAGAACAGAACTCTCTCTGTGAAAGGCAAGGTTCCTACACATTATAATTTTTTTTTCAAAGAAACCAGAAAGAAAATGGTTAAGGGGCTTTAAAGATGATGTCCAAAGTCAGTGAACTTGAGACATGTGTTCCACTTGGTGATAAGGGAATGGTAAGGAGGGTAGAGCCGTGATATAGGGTTTTTAGTGATGCCATGAAGCACAATGGCCAGAAAGAAAGTTGGAGAGGAAAGGGCTTATTTGGCTTACACTTCCCTATTGCTGTTCACTACTAAATATGGTCTGGACAGGCACTCAAACAGGGCAGGATCCTAGAGGCAGGAGTTGATGCAGAGGCCATGGAGGGGGGCTGCTTACTGGTTTGCTCCTTTTCATTGTAGATATTCATAAGAGTAAACACTAATAACCACATGACAGTCAATACTAGGCTGGTTTGAGATTTCCTCTGCCAAGAGAATTAATCCAAAATTCTTTACTTTAGCCTCAGGCAGACTTTTCAGACAAGGGCAAAAGCCGCCGTATTCTTTGCCAAAATATCACAAGAACAGTCTGTGGGCCACATACTAAAATTCTTCTCCTCTGAGACCGCTTGAACCAGGCCCCCACAATTCACATCACCCTCAGCACCACTGTCTTCCATGTTCCTACGATACTTAAAGCATTCAATTGCTTTGCTAATCCAAAATCCAAAAGTCCACAGTCCTCCAAACAAAAGCACAGCCAGGCCTATCACTGTAATATGCCAGTCCCTGGTACCAGCTTCTGTCTTAGTTAGGGTTTTATTTATTGCTGTGAAGAGACACCATGACCATGGCAACTCTTATAAAGGAAAACATTCAACTGGGGCTGGCTTACATTTTCTGAGGTTTAGTCCATTATCCTCATGGCAAGAAGCATGGTGGTGTGCAGATAGACATGGTACTGGAGAAGGACCTGAGAGTTCCACATCTTGATCCGCAGACACAGAGGCAGAAAAGAGATGAGGCCGCTGTTATTATCGACATTCAGTATGAGTTCTAAAGGGTTTATGCTGTGCTAGGCACTGCTAAATGCTGCAAAAACCATCCCAGCAAACCTATAAAACAATGCTGCTAGTCACTCTACAGGTGGGAAGACAGGTTCAGGAGGATTCGTAGCTTGCCCGAGATGACAGCTGAGACGGCAGAAAGACAGGATGCAAATTTAGTCTGTCTTACTCCTAAACCCTTAACAACCCAGAGAGAACTCAGAAACAAAAAAGGCAGACCTCAAGAACAGTGAGTACTCCAGGACAGTCCATCTCTGTCAGCCTTGATTCCTATTCCAAAAGACCAGGGAATCCTTTCAACTGTGCAGCCCCTTCTGAAGACCAGAGGCAAAGGCCCCTGCTGCCTGAGGCTGGCCTGTATCTGTAGAATGCTAGAGGAACTGAGTAGGTAGGGAAACTCAGAAACTAACATAAACCGCCTCATTTTTCTTGCGGCTTTGGAGATCAAACTTCCCATCCCCGGGATGGGGGTGGGGGGAGTGCTCACACACACGACACACACCAGGCAGACACTGTACCACGGAGCTCTGCTCCCAGCTCAAAGAGATTTTTTTTCTTTTTCCTCATAAAATGGAACAAGAAAGAAGGTTGGCTCTCATGAGGTTATTTCTCTAAACAGTGGCAGGGAAGTGCTATAAAACGTCTCGTAAAATCCCCGTCAACTGTACAAATGTCACGGACTCAAATTGAACAGCGACTGTGTGAGTCATTGAACATCTGGGCTAAGGTTCCAACAGCCAGAGCGCCCCAGGCTCAGATCTGTATTCACCGGTACAAACCAATCAATCAGGACTCCTCTCTGAAGCTGCGTCCTCCCTCTCCCAGTAGGGCACACCTCTCCCCCGTCCCTCCGTTCATTTGATAGGTTAGTACACTCACTCTCTAATAACAGTTTCGGGGGGCAGAAGTCATCCATCTTTCTCGACCTTATAGGCAGACGCGTTCTGAATTTAGGTCTCTACAATAAGCTCCAGGCAGATCTTCTGATGTCCAAACAATGAGCAAAGATGAATGCATGCGAGAGCCCTGGGCGCCTTGAGGCGTGGGGTCAGTTTAGAGAATACTGATTCGGGTCCAGAAAAAAAAATAAATAAAAGCGAAGATAAAACTTCCATTCCAAATAGACTCCCCTAGAAGTCGCAGCTTGAACTTTTATTGGTTTTACCCATATGCTGCTAATAAAATAAAAGGAACCTACTTTAGTGCAATCAGCTCTCTGTAAAAACACAGTGTACTGTTCCTAGTTCTATCAGACCATAGCTCGCTAATATTAAATGCTCAATAAACAGTAGCTACGCGTCAGATCTCATTACGTGGTCACCACAAATCAATGCCATAGATACTGTTTATACTTTAAAAGGCAAAGACAGAGACTATTGCTCAGCGATTTGCTTGCTCTTGCAGAGGACTTGAGTTCTGTTCTCAGCATCCACACGAGGTGGCCCACAAGCACCTGTAACTCCAGCTTCTGAGAATCCTGTAACACCTTCTTTAGGACTCCATGGGCCCCTACACACACACACTTAATAAAAATAATTTTTAAAGGAATTAAGTTGAGAACAGAAATACACATTTTCTGACAAAATGCTACCACAAGAATAATTTGAATCTGAATCTAGACAGCCATGTGGGAAAAATAAAATATTTTTCAGTCAATCTGAAAGCCACAGCAGGTTTTTCTATGGTTTTAAGACTTTGCCAAGCACGGAATGTCCCTGAACTCAGTAGAAATCTTCCTTTTCTCCCCCTCTGGAAGGTCTTAGTTTGTCTCACTCTTCCAAGACACAGTTCACCACAACAGGGAGAACCAGGGAGCAGGAATTTGAGGCAGCTGGTCACATGACAAGCGCAATCAGGAAGCAGAGAGATGAACGCTGGTTTTCCACTCCCTCCTTAGTCCAGAGCCCCAGTCTACGGGATGGTGCCGCCTGTAGTTAGTGTATCTACTTCTACCTCAGTCAGCCTGGCTGCATAATCCCTCTTAGGCATGGCCTGGGGATTTTCTCCTAGCTGATTCTAGATCCCGTCAGGGTGACAATCATTAGCCATCACAGCATGGAAAACTGTTTTCTTAATTTATGAGTCTGTCAGCACCGGCTGATGCAAACCCTGCCCTCTGTTTCCCTGCCCTGATCAGACTGACAGTCTGATGGAGAGAATGGCATCTGTGAAGCTGGTAACAGAGTCATTGAGCTCTATCATAAGAGCCTCTATCCAGGGAAGTAACTTAAGTAACTCCTACCACATTAGGGCCAGACTTAATATGTCCTTTGCAGTGATTGGCCCCGGCTTCTACTTTTGCTGCAAGGTCCCTTTCCCTGACCCTACCTCTCAAAGAGAATTCAGAAAATAAGGTCATCCGTCTCCTATAGGAAATGAACTCTAGGTTGTATCTAATAAGAAACAATTATAAAGTCAAACTTGCAGAGTGCAGGAAGGGTACCGCTGGCCAAAGTTTCTGCTTATACCAGTGATTCACATATCAGACTCAACAAGAATTCAAACCCAAAGTCAAGGAAAGCTGCTTTTTACTTGGAGTTGCTGCTACCTCCTTCCCTCTCTACCAGAGAGAAAGGGGGAGGAGGAGGAAGGAGGGAGAGGGGAAAAGGGAGAGGAAAACAAAAAAAACTAACATTCCTAACATTCCTATGACTTAATAAGCCAAAAGTATGAAACGAATAGAGGCTGAATGGAATCAGCAGAAGTTCAATATGTGAAAGAATTTTCTCACTCATGATACCCAGGTGCAAACTCTCATGAGGCAGTGCCCTTCAAATATCTCAAGAAGATGAGATTGCCCGTCAAGAGGAGTGTCTGCATCTGTGAGTAAAGTATGGGATACAGAATGGAACATTCCAGGACTGGAAATCCTTTGAGCATACGAAAAACAAATGACTATCCCCAAACAGCATCATGAAACATATCAAACAGATCCCAGAAACCTGAGCATCGGACATGGATGCCACAGAAGCACGAGACAAGGACGCCACAAAAGCACCGGACAAGGATGCCACAGAAGCACCAGACAAAAAGATCACAGAAGAAACCCGTGTGCAGGATGAGGCATGAAGGTAGATGACTCCAAAACTCTCTTACACATAATCTCCCTTAGGTGAGGTCTCCCGTGTCTGATAGGATACTAGAAACAGCTGGTGCTCCTCTGAAAACACGTCCATCACACTTACATGCCTTTTAAGGTCCTTAATACTTCTTGAGTCTCTGAGCACCTGAAGAAGGCAAGCCATCGGGACCCATGCACAGCATTGCATTTTAATAGGTGCACGACTTCCTTAAGTCAATAAAAACAATAGTAGGAATGGCAATAGCTGTACGAGCTAATTCACTTTCAATTGCCTATACATCTGCCAGATCTCACACAGAGCCTCCTGGAAGCTCCCTAAGTGCCCTAGAAAGTGGTTTCCCATTTTTCACACATAGAAAATTAACTTTCAAGATGTTAGGCAGCATGTTCAATGCATACGAGATTCTGAACACCGAGCTTCTAACAACTCTGTTCTGAGATACCACTGTGCTATTCTGGGAAACAGAGTCCCATGAGGAAGCCTGGGGAGAGTGCAAAGGGAATTTCTCTGATCAGGTAAGCATAATGGCATTCTCCCCTGGACCATCATGATGAACACCAGCGTGATAATGACTCCAGAAGTTTTTCCACAGTCCTTAAAAGGACAGGCACAAGTCTGGGCATTCAGGAGGCTGTCAATATAAAGGTCTAAAAATAGCACCAGCCGCTGCTCCGCCTTGCCCAGCTCTCATGCAGAACACACAGAAAGGAGAGTTCAGAAGGTGAAAAGAGATGGGGCTCACAGATAGGCATAGCTGGCAGGAAAGCATCCAGGCAGAACCGCTGCTGCATTACCTGGGTGCCAAGATTACCAATGTTTCTCTAGGTCTTGACCTAGCCTCCTGAAAAACTCCTGACTCCATCCCTTTCCCACTATCTCTGCTCACGCTATTCTAGTCTAAGCCACCACGGTTTCTTGACCTAAGGACCGCTATTGCTTGTTCCCCATCAACTGCCTCTGTAACCTTATCCACAAACAGGAATGAAAACAATTCCCTACCACTTTTAGCCATGGACCTGGCATTTTTTAAAGTCCCTCTGTTTTGGTTAAATGGTGACAGCTTCCCAAAAGCACAGTCATTGGCATTCTCAGAGCTAAAGTCACTTGTTTTGCTAGAATCCTATCACTCGCCCCCATACTGTTGACCCTGGGGACTAGCTGCCAATAAGACATGTTTCCAAATCACTTAACATTCTTTATCTCACTGCTCACCATTCTCTGGTCACTCTAGCGATAGCCAATCTCTGGCCAAAAAGGGGAAGCTTCAGTATCTGTGCCCCCATCCCTATCTCTCCCCTACTTTGCACCCATAGCTACCCCTAGTCTGAGATCTGAAGTCAAGCTCTTCTGGCTTCAAAATCCAAGACTTTCTTTTTGCAGGTTTTCTTGTGTTGAGCCTGGGCTGTAGTAGAGTTGCTAGTTTGCCTGTCTGTCATTCCTTCTCCCGCCTTTCAGCCACGCCCCCAACCACACCTGCCAAGTACTGGCTTTAAATCCTCCCCTCTGACTTCTGCACAGGGAACAGGCTTCAGGATTCATCTTCCTGGTGTGAACTCTCGTTTCTGAAGGCAAAACTACTTCCACTGACCTTTCTAGAAGTCTTTCTAGAAGTTTCTAAATGATATAAAACTGAGAAGAAATAAAATTGTATGCTTTGCAAAATATTTTGAAATGAGAGTTTTATAAAAAATTTATAAGAGATTATTTTTCTATTTTAGACCTCACAGCTAATTTGGGACCTACAATAAAGTGTGATCCTTCCCCAGCAACTTCAATTCTTGCTATTCAAGTTTCATAATCTTTAAGTTAAATGTGATATTATTCAACAGAAAAAAATTTCATTTTTAACTTCTGACAAATTGTGTCTGCTTTAAAAGTCTAGAAAAACTGAAATAATGTTTTTAACATGGAGAATTTAATAGCAAGAGATTTTAAAATCTTTCAAAATTTAAAAAAAAATCCTTGCATACATTTTTTTTACAGCCAGGAAGGCTATTAAAATATCACTTCTTTTTATTTATTTATTTATTTATTTATTTATTTATTTATTTATTTATTTATTTATTTATTGAAGATTTCTGTCTCTTCCCCGCCACTGCCTCCCCTTTCCCTCCCTCTCCCCCAAACAAGTCCCCCTCCCTCGTCAGCCCAAAGAGCAATCAGGGTTCCCTGACCTGTGGGAAGTCCAAGGACCACCCACCTCCATCCAGGTCTAGTAAGGTGAGCATCCAAACTGCCTAGGCTCCCACAAAGCCAGTACGTGCAGTAGGATCAAAAACCCATTGCCATTGTTCTTGAGTTCTCAGTAGTGAACAGAGTCCATGTCCATGAGATTCCTAAGTCCTAGACTGTGCCCCTCTCTCATCACCTCATGCCACACTTCCCTGCCACGCCCCCTTTTCCACCGCAGGTTTGAAGTTCCAGAACACTCTACGTGACCCGGCTCTGCCTTCCACTCACGCTTCACTACCGGCTCAGATCCCATCCCCCCTCCTCCTGACCCGTCATTTTCACAGTACCCCCTGCTCCCTGGCATGTCCATGTATGCCTGCTCTCTGCCCTTCCCACCAGAACACGGGCAGCTGGAAAGCAGGGGCTTTCTCTCATCTTGTGTATAGCCAGCTGCTTCTACGTGCACGCATGTCTGCCCCACAGACAGATGGATCCACAGTTGCTGGACTGGCATTTCTTTGAGGGGATGAAGGAAGGGAATCGTGGGAAATATTGGGATCAGGACAAAGAGGGTCACGTGACACTTTCTGGACCAGCTTCCAGAGGTACCAGATATTACAGCACAGAACTAAAAAGGTACCAGTGCCCTAGTAGTTTCTATTGCTGTAAGAAACACCATACCCAAAAGCAAGTTGGGGTGAAGGTTTATTTCATTTGCCCTTCCACATCACAGTTCGGCATCAAAAGCAGTGAGGGCAGGAACTCAAGCAGAGCAGGAACCTGGAGGCAGGAGCTGATGCCAAGGCCATGAGGAGTGCTGCTTACTGGCTTGCTCAGCCTGCTTTCTTATAAAACGCAGGACCACCAGCCCACGGGTGGCCCCACCCACAATGGACTGTACCCTTCCACATCAATCACTAAGAAAATGCCCTATAGGCTTGGAAACAGTCCAAGCTTATGGAGGCATTTTCTCAATTGATGACACCAGCTTGTGTCAACTTAACATAAAACTAGCCAGCATAGTATGCTTCACCCAGACCTACAGAGACTTTGAATGTGTGCATTAAGAGATGGGCAGCCTTCTGAAGCCTGGCCACTGGAAACATACAACGTAGACGACCTAATTTAATCCGCACAGCAAGCATTACAGTCGATACAATGTCTCACTCACGAAATGGGGAAATGGGCTGGGAGAGGTTGAATCACTGCCTGGCAGCAGAGCCTGCGCCCCCACATTCTGTCTGCCAGCCACTCTGAGGTGCCGTGTCGGGCTATATTTAACTAGTGGCATTTGCCATCTTCTCAAACACCCATTTTTGGTCTCGTCTAGGACTGTAAAAAAAAAAATGCCTCACTGAGGGGTTGACTGAGAGAAAAGTGAGTGTTTCAAACCTATCAAACTCCGGAACAACAAGCAAACTCTTTGTAAAAGGAGCATTGTGTTACAGTCACACAGCCCTTTCCACCTGTTGGGGTGACTCTGGAGGGACACCCCAGGATTGCAAAAGCCAGGAGCACCTGTTCTCCAGATTGTCTCTACCGAGCTGGCACTGAATTCCAAAGCTACCAGAGTGGAACTAGATTGGAATTTGTAACCTTTCGTTTTCCAGGCTCCTCTTGATTTTCCCTGCAGTGCTTCTGGGTGACGAATAATCGACACGATATCCGGGATGTATGAAGAGTGATGTGGTCACAAGACTATCAATCTGTCCATACTACTCCTCCCTACACCGGCATCCCTACAGCGCCCAGAGGGGAGTGGAGGAGGGGAGGTCTCACTGAGCCTGAGGGTGAAGGGGGTATAACAGTTGTAAATTAGTGTTTCCAGAACTGTTTGGGGGGGCAGGGAAGGGACTCATCAGCACCTTGTTAAGGCTCCCCTGAGAGCCACTATGCAGGCACAAAAGCAAGTTCCAGTGATAAATCGATGTCCCAGGTCTTTATTTCTCAGCGCTTTTTCTCAGCCCTTAGATGACTGTGGGGGAGGGGGTAAATAGGTGTGTGCACGCGTGCGCGCGCACACACACACACACACACAAGAGAAACAAACACCCGTACACAGAGAGGAAGACACACATACACACTAGGCTTGGTAAAAGTTGATTTTCAGAAGGCCTGTGAGGGTGTTTTCTGCTTTGGCTGAAAAATTGGTGTAACAGCTACAGAGTGAGTTCCACTCCTAGAAATGACTGGAAAAGATCCTCTCAATTGGAACTCAGCATTTTCAATAGCCCTTGTGTGGACAGGAAGACATTCCTGGCTGCTTATTCCCAGGGCTCCCTTTCACTGTCTGGATTCAGGGGGCCAACTCAAGCGAAGGTGTGCATTAAGATTTTCGGCATTTCTCGGTTTGCTCTGGTGATGGAATTTCACTCACAGTGGAGATAAACTGCTTTTTAGCCCCGAGAATAGTGGAGTAGAATATAGATGTGATGTAGCCGCTGCCGTAATCACCCTCTACCATCCACCTTCCCTGGCATTTCTAGCGTCCTTATAAAAACCTACCGCCCCACCCCAAAAGACCAACGGAATATGCTTTCTTAAATAGCAGTCCATGGTCATAGAAATTGGTTTCAAAGTCATTATCCTGTTTTTCCTTTAAAAATAGTGATGAATGTGCCACAGATTCATTTGTTAAGCAAAATATCCGAATATCAGGGTGAAACTGGAAGGTGACGTCAACACTCATTTCTGTTGGTCACCCCACTCTCAGCTTGCACTGGTGTCCTGTGTTTACAGCATGCCAGGAAGGGTAGTTAGCCCTACTTTACTTAAGATTGGCTTGCCCTGCCTGAGCTAGGTAGGTGACAGAACAGGATTTTGAGCTAGGTCCATCTGCTCTGACATTCTGACGATGCTTTTTTAAATGTATTGTTTTTCATTAGCCTATATTAATTATACACAGTAATGGTTCTATATGACATTTCCATGCATGTATATAATTTATTTCGATCTTATTCACCCTCCATGACCCTCTCTTGTCCCCTTTCCACCCCTGCTCATTTTCCTTTAGACAACTAGCTGCTCTTCTACTCTGGGAGGGAGGAGCCCAATTAATTTAATTAGAATTGCTCATAGGACCTTATGGGAAGGGTTGTTTACAGAAGCACAAACAACTTGCCAGTATCTGAAGAAAACGTTTTTCCTTCCACAGCCCTCATTAACTGCCCAGAAATCGTCTGGCATGGGGGAGGGGTCCAGCTTCACCGCCCCGTCCCTACTCTATGGCAGGATGGTGGCCCAATTTTGTGCAGGTAACTGCACCTAACTGCACCTGCTGTGAGTTTATGAGCGCATCAGCCTTGTGCTGCCTGAAAGACATCACTGCACAGCGGTAAACCCCTCCCCCAGCTCTTAGAGTCTTACCACCCCTCGTCACAGTGTTCCTCATACCTTGGGGAAAGCGATATAGATGTCCCATTTACACAGGCAATGGTCACCTGTTCTCAGCACCCTCACGGTTATGAGCCTCTGCAGTAACTGACCGAGGTAGTAATTGATGGGTGTGGATGTAAATACGTGGAAAACACGTTGGTCACATCGTGTCCATTTAGCAGGATATCAGCAGTAGCTTCTCTGCTGGGGCTTACCACCATCCCTGCCTCAGATCCAATCAGAAAACACTCGGTTTCCTCCATAACAGACTTGTCACCATGACCATGACAACTCCTATAAAGGAAAACACTTAATCTTTTTTCTTATAAAAGAAAACATTTCATTGAGGTGGCTCACTTACAGTTCAGGGTTTTAGTCCATAATCATCATGGCGGGAAGCAAGGCAGTATGCAGGCAGACATGGAGCTGGAGAAAGAGCTGAGAGTTCTACATCTGAACTCACAGGCAACAGAAAGTGGTCTGAGACACTGGGTGTTGGCTTGAGCATACATGAGACCTCAAAGTTTGCCTCCACAGTGGCCCACTTACTCCAAGAAGACCAGCCTACTCCAACAAAGTCACACCTCCTAATTCTGCCCGCTCCCTTAGGGAACTATTTTCTTTCAAACGACCGCATCTCTATGGCACCAGTGGGCACAGCTTGCCTGGCAGGTTGATAGTGTAGCCTGCAGAGACCACAGCCGAGTAAGATTGTTGATTTTTCTCCTATGACTGTTCCCAAAGCCCCTTCCAGCACTATGAGGGCTGGCCACCAGGAGGAATCCTCAAGCTCAGATCCAGCTTGATTTCTATGTCCTACAACCAGTGTGTGTGTGTGTGTGTGTGTGTATGTGTGTGATGTCTTCAGCAATGGGCGCTTACTGCCTAGTTCTGAGCAACCAATAGCAGTAACAGTTTCCTGTGTTTGGGAAGTAAAAGGACCCACCTGGACCAATAACCCATAGAATCCCAGGTTGCTAACAACTACTGTACGTGAATTACTAGTTGGTCCAATACAACATCAAATAGAAGGAGGCGATCAGGAAAAGAACAGTGGGAAACAAATCTCATGAGCTCATATCATCCTAGAATATTGCAATCAGCTTTTCTAGTTCCTAAAATTTCTATAGTCATAAAAATAATAGGCTCCAACAAAACACAAACTCTATTCCCCATAAATTCAACACCAACGGTCTACTTCTTAAGATCTAGCACCAGTAAGCTTGAAGTCTTGTATGGGTCACCCCCAAAAGTTAGAGATTTATCTTTATCTAAATGGATCTGCCTGTGGTCAAAGTCCACAGCCCAGACAATTTCTCAAGGGTCTCCAGGACTACTATACCAGGCGAAGTATTTAGAGGCTATGTCAAAAAAATAACTCCACAGAATTTCATCTTTCTAATGGAAGTACCTGTCAACAAAGTGGCAATATTCCAAGGGAAAAAAATAGCATGCCAAATCTACATGCTTTTTTAATTTACTACTGACCATCTCTGTACACACGACAATATGCCTTCTTTTCTTCTTTTAGATATATTTATTTTATGAGTGCTTTGCCTGCATGTATGTCTGTGCACAGTGTGCATACCTGATGCCTATGGAAGTCAGAAACGGGTGTCGGATCCTCTGGAATTACAGATGGTTGTGAACCACCATGTGGACGCTGAGAACCTGGATCCTCTGGAAGAGCAAGTGCTCTTAACCACTGAAGCATCTTGCCAGCCCCACGATGTGCCTCTTTCTTCTTAAGCTCCCAAACAATGCTGCCCCCTTGGTTTTAGAAAGCAGACATTGAATCACTACTGACCTTGGGCTGTTTTGTGGGGTCATGACAACACTCCCCACCCTTATTCATACACTCTGTCTTCATCTCCACACTGATTCAGTAGGAAGGGCAAATCCCCAAGGGGAGGGTACCAGTCAGTGAGAAAAGCAGAGTACTGCACAGTAATGCACACTTCCTGCTTTCATTTGTATTTTAAAGAAAGTGATGCAGAAAAAAGAGGCATCTTTGTCAGGTGGTGGTGGCGCACACCTTTAACTCCAGCACTCAGGAGTCAGAGGCAGGTGGATCTCTGTGTGTTCGAGGCCAGCCTGATCTACAGAGCAAGTTCCAGGACAAACTCCAAAAGTTACACATAGAAACCCTGTCTCAAAAAAAAAATTAAAAAAAGAGGCATGTTTACATGTGTTGACATAGCAAATACCCACAAGGGTTATACTAGAAATTGCTGGCATCAGGAGCACCCAGGAAGGATACAGGGTTAGAAGGAGGCATTTGACTATTTCCTTTTATAATTCTTTTTTTTTGGTTTTTTTCGAGACAGGGTTTCTCTGTGGCTTTTGGAGCCTGTCCTGGAACTAGCTCTGTAGACCAGGCTGGTCTCGAACTCACAGAGATCCGCCTGCCTCTGCCTCCTGAGTGCTGGGATTAAAGGCGTGCACCACCATCGCCCGGCTCCTTTTATAATTCTTATGTTGATGTATAACTTTCATATTTTCAAAAGAAATCAAAGACTAACAAAGCTTCCCCTTTATTTCCTATTTGGTTAATCTCAGAATTTTTGTATCTCTTAGCTAAAACACTTGGTGTTTAGAAGTTAGGTTTTCTTTTGTTTGGTTTTTGTTTCTTTGTTCCTCACAAAACAATCAGAGGAAATCCAAGGGCATGAATTGTCGTGCCAACCTCTTCGGGTTAGGAAAACTGTTGACTAAACCAAGGCTGTTTCTAGAACGTTGCTGCCTTTATAGATGTGACCAGGTATGTTATTGCTTCAGGGTCTGAGCTTCCAAAAGTATTTAAACCAACAAAGAGATACCCTCATTTAATTCAAATTAAACTCAAATGAGGCTACTAAAGAAGTCTCTTATCAAATTCTAACCACGTAGGCCAAGTCTGAAGAGGTACAGCCTAAGACAGCCCTGACCCATCATTACTAACCCTTCTGTTTCGTTAAGTTTCCTTTGATGTAAACTCTCATTTCCTTCTAGGTGGGGAATAGGGGAGAGGAACAGAAGAGAACATATATAATAACAGCTTATGCGTGGGAAAGTCAAGCAAGACCCACCACTTTGCATGCTGACAAGAAGAAAAAGGAGGAGGAAGAGAAGGAAGAGGAAGAAGAGGAAGAAGGAGGAGGAAAAAGAAGGAAGAAGGAAGAACAAGAAGGAACAAGAACCAGAGGAAAAGGAAGTTTGCTATAAGAGTGTGTCTCCTAAAAATGTCAGGGAAACTACACCCATGAAGTCTCACCAGCATGGATGCCTAAATAAGACCTGAACAAAGACCACACCAATAGACACACTACCATGGGAAAGGGAAAGATCCTGGGCCCTCAGTCCTAGACAGAAAACTACAGGCAGCTAAACAATGCCTACTAAGAAAGGAAGAAATAGTCTTCATCAGGGAAGAGCCCCCAGACCTGGATTCATATACATATAGATAATCTATATGGACTGAGTAGGTTGTATTTATATATTTAGAAATATATATACATATATGTGTGAATACATATATCAAAAATTAAAAAAGAGATCATAAACTTGAAAGAGAGCTGGAGGGCATAAAGAAGGGACTAGAGGGAAAAAGGGAAGAGGGAAGTAATGCGATTATATTTTAATCTCAAAAATAATAAAAAATATTAAATAATTTTAAAAATAGCATACCATTAAAATTAAAATTTGTGCATACCCCAGAAACACACACACACACATACACAAATAAATAAATAAAAGATAACTATGAACTTATAGAAACAAGATAAAACAGCAGAGGGAAACCAGGTGCTGGCTTCATGGTTTGAGCCTGGGTCTCACAGTCAGAGGCTAGCTATGGGACAAATCCTCTCCACTTTTCAGTTTATATTCAAGGACATTTTACTTAAATTTGTTTGAAGTTTTCCACAACGTGAACTTTCTGACAGTGCTAATACAGCCTCATGCCCGTGTGTATTCCCAGCAGCACACGGAGGACCACCTGCAGATTAGAAGGGCAGTGTGAAGAACCGGGGCTTAGAAGGACGTCCTGCAGTGCCGCAGGTGCTGAGGCAGATAAACACAAGATACCTGTGCGCCTGAAAGGCCAAGGGGAACGAAAAGAAAAGAAACCAGCGGCAGTGTCAACACCGTCGTCAGCGTGTGCCGGGCTCTGTCCCCCATGCTGTTATCATCATATCTTATGACATGTCCTTAAAATTGCCCCTGACAAGCAGACTCTAATGCTCGGGAAGGATCATCTACTTACCCAGCAGTAAGAAGACAAGTGACACCAGGTCTGCCCAGCTTCAAAGCTTTCACCCTGAGAGTTCTTCTGGATCAGAAATGGGTCCAGGGAGGGGAAGGAAGTCGCCTGCCAGGCCGTAGGCTAAAGCTTTCAAGTCAAGAACAGGTCTGTGGCCCACATAGCCCTCCTGGTAATCCCCAGCAACTGGTGACTTTTTTTATGCATGTTTTTATATAACCGAATGCTTGCCCTGCGTGTGTGTCTATGAACCCATGGGGTTGAGCCCCAGCCCTGCCCACATGCTCACATGGGACCTCAATAAAGTTATCTTACCTGAGTTTCAGTCTGTTCTGTTCAATAGAGCAGTGAGGAGAGACCATCTACTCTGTTTATTGCTCCAAGAAAGCACCTCACAACTTAAGGGAGGGAGTTTTGCTTTTCTCACAGTTTCAGAGGCTTCAGTCTGCCACAGTTGGGAGGCTGTACCAGAGGAAAGCAGCTCATACCACGGCAGCCAAGAAGCAGAAAAAACATACAGGAAGGGGTCAGGACAAGACATAGCCCCATGAGCATGCCCCTTAATGGCTGCTCCCTCCAGCGAGACCACACTCTTAAAACTTCCAGGAACGATCCTTAGCCAGGTACGGTGGTGCATGCGCTCAGAATATTGAGCTCAGAGGATTATCATGAGTTTGAAGTCTGCCCGGGCTACTTGGCAAAACCTGTCCTTTAAAAAATCTAAAAAACACAATGGGACATAGTAATACACATCTAAAATCCCAGCACTTGGGAGGTAGAGGCAGGAAGATCATAAGTCCAAGGTTATCCTCAGCTAAACAGTGAGTTTTAGCCTGGGCTGTGTGAGACTTGGTCTCATACACATACAAAATATTAAGTTTCCAGAAATTCTGAAAATGACGCCACCACTTAGGGACCAAGGCTTCCACACACAAGTCTATGAGGGACATTTCATAGTTAAACTATAGAACACAGTGTGCCATTCTTGATATGATGGGGTGAAAGGCTATAACAACAGAATTCTAGCAAGAGAATGATGTATTAGAGTCTACAGAAAGCCGGGTGATGGTGGCGCATGCCTTTAATTCCAGCACTCGGGAGGCAGAGGCAGGCAGATCTCTGTGAGTTCGAGACCAGCCTGGTCTACAGAGCTAGTTCCAGGACAGGCTCCAAAGCCACAGAGAAACCCTGTGCACACATAGAAGCCCAGCGGTTGTTGCAAGTTCTTTCAGCCTGGGCAGTAAGACATCTTTCCAGATGCTACTGCGAGCTGCACGGTGGGCTCTTCCATCCCTTGTTTCTTCCCTGTCTCCTGGATGATGCCCAGAGAATCCAACCCAAGACTCTAACCAGCTGACACATTTACTGGAGACAAGGACAAACAAAGTTGGGTGTTCCTGGAGGCAGAGTCCCCTCACACAAGGAAGTCACATCAAAGTGTCCACAAGGGCAACTCTGCCCAAAGTGAATAGCCACGGCAAAGGGATGAGTGTGAAGAATAAATAAGGTGACGCGCATAAAGCTCTTAGCAACTTAATGGAATGTAACAGATGGCCAGTAAGTGGCAGCTATTATTATTGCTATAATTAGTATTATTTTAACAGCTTCCATGGTAGCCATAAGGAGTGAGATGGCAGATGATAAAAATACATTCCTTTGATGTGAATTCATGATGGAAGAGCAAGGGGTGACATTGGCACAATATAAGACACCCAGCACACGGGCCCAAAGCATCCAGGAATGATACCTAGACAGACCAAGTCCAACTCATGGACTATCTTGGAAACCCCAGTGAGTGTGGATGCTGGAGGAAGCCTATATTCCCTGTTCAAGGCCAAATTCCTCTGCTTGCCTAAGAAGTTCTTCTATTTTAGCAACTTGCCTCAAGTCCTATGTAAAGGAAAGATAGATCTGAGGTTCTCTTGTGTTTAACATGACAAGGCCTCAGGGAGTTCCCGGGCTAGTGGAAGAAAAAAGATAGTGATTATGCCAAGATGAAGAGCGATTTAAGAACACACAGAGACCTGCATACTGTGTATTAGAAAGACAGCTGAAGTCTGCAAACAGTAGCCTAGCATAACCACACAGAACACGAAGTCTGGTGTAGCACTTAACTCTTCACATCTGCCTGCAGCCTACGGACTCCTCTCCACAGGTGCAAATCCCACAAGCAGAGGCTTAGAGGTATAATTAAAAGAAGAGTACTGGAGATAGCTCAGTGGCTAAGGACACCAACTGCTCTTCCGGAGGACCAAGTTTGAGTCCCAGCACCCACATGGCAGCTCACAACCACTTGTAACTCCTGTTCCAGAGGGACCCGACTCCCTCTTCTGGCCTCCGAGGTAACAAGCATGCATGTGGTACACGGACATATGTGCAGGCAAAACACCCATGCACATGAAATAAAATAAGGGATGTTTTTAATTAGAAGTAGAATAGTATCTTGGAAAGTGTGCTCCTGGAGACACAATACCACCATGGAAATAGTTTGTGAATTAAAAAAAAAAGTGAAAGCAGCTTCACCTTCACCTCCGCTCCAGGGAAACAGAGCATGCTCACCAAATGCTCTTTGTATGGGAGACAGCATCACGGAGCCTCTGGCGGTCCCTAACACACTCACTGGAATGACAGGAGCTGCGGGTGACTACTGTGTTTCTACTTTCCAAAATCACCCCACATCTGGGATTCTAGTTGATCCCTCTCTTCTATATGAGTCATTTTTCCCCTTTTTTAATCTCTGTACACACTTGATTTCTAATTTAAAATTGTTCTTTTATAAGTTCTGGTTATTAAAAGTTTTGGAATCACTTTTTTTTCCCCAAGACAGGGTTTCTCTGTGTAACCTTGGCTGTTCTGAAACTCACCCTGTATTTCAACCTGGCCTTGAACCCACAGAGACCTGCTTGCCTTCATCACCTGAGCACTGGGTTTAAAGGCATACAATCACCACCACCCAGCAACTTGAATATTTTTTATACTAAGGTATTGTTGACAACTCCGAAGGATGTAAGGCATTAATACAAATGAGCTCTCCGTGCTGTACTTGTTCTCAGTGTGTTAGTGATGTAAACTGTACTAAAGACATCGCCCCTGCTTTGCGAACTCTTGGGGCTTCCAGACATTTTTGCTAAATCCCCCTATCAACATGCTAACTACTGGGCTCGCTACCATCTCCTTTAATGGGCAATGCTTATGGCCTGCGAGGTTGCGTCTGTTATTTATCTGTTGTGGTTGTTTATCATTGTCCATGCCAAATGTTAATTGCCAAGCTTGGAGTGGCCTAAAGCGTTTTTCAAAAGCGCGACTAGATTTAGTTGAGAATAAAGTTCCTGCGAACTAACTTTGAAACACCGCAAGTGCCAGTTCTTACAGAATGACATGCTGCCGTTCTCAATTGCTACTTGGACGCAGTGGAAACTGTGCTGTCACATGCGACAAATCTTAATAAGATCTGTGTATCAGAAAAAAATAATGAAGAATTTTCTACTTGTCTTAATAAACTCAGGTTGTAATCCAAGTTGAGACAGTAATAATATTAAATCATGGTTATTAACCAATTGAACTCCAGTGAAGGTTTAATGAAGCAGGGACTGATTCCCTCATCCAAACCCTCTATGCCTTGAGCTGCAATGGGTTCTGAGAGTGTGCTTAAGAGCAAAGGTGGCAGCCAGGCATGGTGGCATATGAAGCTCAGCACGAAGGGTCTTACACCCACAAGTCTCCAGATAATCCAGGAATATTAAGCATACATGAACATCTTTCCAATGGGAAAGATGAAAGACCTGTTTCTCTGTCTAGAAAGCTGAGAATTGGGAGCTTAATTGCCTGGTAATCTGTGTTACCTGTTGGGCCAGGCCATATCAAGCCCGAGGTGGGTAGTAACCTAAATGACCCTTATAGCCGGAGGCTCCCCGAACTCCCACAACCAAGACCAGAGGTGCTTAATAGCCCAATTGACCTCTATAGTCATTATCTGTATGAGGGAGACCAGGCCAGATCTTTCCTTGGGTCCTTAAGCTAGTACAGTTAGCCTATCTCTAGATCCCATCTTTGTGGAAGAAATGCCAGGCATCCTGAGTTGAGTGTCAATGTGCAATGGGAATTGTATTAAGCCAGGACATTTTTTCCCAAATTGCACCAGGTTTAAATACACTGAGAATAAACTACTTGTTATCAGACTCCCTGAAGTAATGGTCCAGGCTGACCAAGCCAATCTGCACCAGTTTTCATTCTCATCTCTTTGCATGATTCACTTCCTTGTATGATGCTTACAGGGACCCCTCAGTGACGCACGCCTTTAATCCCAGTTCTTGGCAGGCAGAAGTAGGTGGATCTCTGAGTTCTAGGACAGCCAGGGCTACCCAGAAGAAACACTGTTTCAAAAAGAGGAAGGCAGCCAGGGTCTTCAGGTGTTTTCAGGCCAATAGAAGAAAAAGATGTGACTGTAGACAGATGTGAAGTAGCAAATGTTACCTGTGATAGCTGGAGCTACCCAGGTAAGAGAGAAGAGACATGGCAAACACCCCAAAGTAGCTCCTTCAAAAGGATGTGGGTGGATCCTGTTCACCTTTCCAGGAAATGCAAAGAACTTGCTAAAGTTTTGGTAAGAAACAAAAACCAGTCCAAGTACCTTTAGATGAGTAGGTCTCACCCTTCCTAATGCAGAGATGCTTTAACACAGTTTCTCATGTTGGGGTGACCCCCAACCACTAAATTATTCTATTGCTACTTCATGACTGTAATTTTGCTGCTGTTATGAATCATAGTGTAAAAATATTTGATATGCAGGATATCTGCTATGTGACCTCCATAGGGGTCATGACCCATGGGTTGAAAACCACTGATTTAGAAGTATGCGGCTTCATTCAAAACCTTAGGTTTGAAGCTCGCAGAATCCTGAGACAGCTGAGTGGGATTTCAAGGCCACAATTAGGTATACAATTAGGCGTCTGTAAACCGGTGCATAATTGCTTTTTCCCAAATATCCCCAGCTCACCTCCTTCCCAGGGACACTTCCCTTTGTGGGAAGGTGGGACACATGACAGTCCTGTGCACTGATGTTTCTTTTTTTAGAGTAGACATAACATATTGCTTCCGGGCCAGAGCGTCTTGCCCAGCATAAACCCATCATCCAAGGCAGTGCTTCTTAATCTGGGGGTCGCAACCCCACACAGGTCACATATCAGAGATCCTGCATCTTGGATATTTACACTACAATTCATAACAGTATCAAAATTACAGTTACAAAGTAGCAACAAAACTAATTTTATGGTGGGGGGGGTCACCATAGCATGAGGAACTGTATTAAATAAAGGGTCACAGCATTAGGAAGGTTGAGAACCACTGGTCTAAGGTTCTCAGCAACTTGCTACCACAGTCAAACCTTGTCAGTGCTGACTGAAACGGGTTCAAACTCCGGGATCATCAACTGCCACAGCCCTGGAGATGCCAGGCTGTCGCTGTTTCCATGGCTACCACCAGCGCTGAGAGCACATCTTTTCTCACACCACGGAGCTCAAGAATGAACAGTGAACATACAGGCCGGCTGCTGCCAGTTATTCACAGGAACAGACTCAACAAAACCCGGAGGGAAAAACGCCCTTTGCCTCCCGTCTGTCTTCAAAGTCTCCTGAGCTTTTGCTACTGGAACCTAACGTAGCTTCTAGAATCCCAGTGACCGCAGGCTTCTGGAGAAGGTACCTGGGGGCTGAGAATTGATAGAAACAGACGCTGAACGCCAACACACAAGTTCTCATTCCAATTCTTATTTTTCTTTCTTTTTTCCTTCCTTCCTTCCTTCCTTCCTTCCTTCCTTCCTTCCTTCCTTCCTTTCTTTCTTTCTTTTTAGATTAGCATAAAGAGTAAGGAGTTGAAGTGTGTTCCAGGGACCTTCACACGGCAGGATCCCTGGAAGGGTCTCTCGTCACACCCCAGTCATTTGACAGCAGAATCTTGGGGCCTGGGGGTCTTCGTACCCACTGAATCCCAAGGCCCTCTGCCCCATGTTAAAGGCGATTTGCCCACAAAAGAAAGATTTAAAAAGAGTAAAGTCACTCCTACGTGAAAACTACTTTAGCTGGGTGGTGGTGGTGCGGTGGTGCGTTTCTTTATCCCAGCACTTGGGAGGCAGAGGAAGGTGGATCTCTGTGAGTTCTAAGTTAGCCTGGTCTACAAAGTGAGTTCCAGGATAGCCAGGACTGTTACACAGAGAAACCCTGTCTCAAAAAGAAAAACAAAAAAAGACTGTTTTAATGTTCTCTGTAAGCTTTGTGTTTTTATAAGAGTTTAGTCATATCAAAGTTATAGATCATGAAAATTTGATTTAGAATCTGTAGAAAAATAAGTCCTAACTCCTTCATTGTATAAGAAAAGTGAGGTAATGTGAGGGTTATGAGCTTTTCTTCAGATTAATTTTTTTTAAAGAAACAGATAATTGTCTAAAAGAAACTAAAGGAGGAGCTGGAGAAATGGCTCGGTAGTTAAGAGTGTTTGCTACCCTTCTCAATCAGCCTGCACCCCCATGCCCGCTGTCTGTAAGTCCAGCTCCAGGAGATTTGGCACATCTGGCATCTGCTGGCACCTTGTGCATATACCCGCACGCAGACACAAACACAGACACACACACCCCTACTTATACATAATTTAAAACAATAAAAAAATAAATTCTTTTAAAAATTAAAGATACCAAATGAATTAGATTTGTCCTCAAATTCACCATCTCCTAACTACCTTCCACAGAGGAAAGAGTACCTGGGAGGGGGACGGGGGAGTGGCAGGGTCTCATGTTGAGAGCTGGTCTTAAACTTGCAATATAGCTTGTACCTCCTAAATGCTGAGATTACAGGCATATAGCACCATATGTTTTTTTCTACAGTGCTGGAGATCACACCCAGGGCCTCATGTGTGCTGGTAACACATGAACAAACCTCTCACCCAGAAACAGCTCTTACCTAGCACGATCTGCATTCGTGGCCCTTGACCTCACGGGTACTACGTTAGTCTACATGCTCAACTAAAATTTGAGCTAAAGCTTGATATTTGGGAAATTTCGCGTTTTAAAAAAAATCCATATATTGAGTTTCCGCTGAAAAGTCAGTAGCTCAACACATTTGTTCCAGTCCCAGATTACAATGACTAACTCCCCTGAGAAGCCGCTCCAGCTCCTACCTCCCGGCACACACCTGCCCAGGCCCCAGCAACCCTTCCAATGGTCATAGTCCCATCTCGTTTGCCACTGTCCCTACACATCATCAGGGTCTTCTTAAATCTCTCTCTGATGGTTGATGACTGTTTATCACCTTGATTCTCATAACTAAATTTGACCCAAAGTGGCAAAACAAAGACCAATGAGGCTGTGTGGGTTCTCAGACCTTCCCATTTCGTTCTTCTAACTGCCTGGCCCCTAGGGGTGATTTGCCACGGTTGGCCTTCAACAAGCCTGCTGCATTTCCGCGAGCCTCTTTGCAACATATGGCTTGAACTCCAGTTGAAGAGAGCCCCCACCTGGCCAGCTGCAAAATAGCACCCTAGAGGGCTTGCTGTCTTTATATTTATATCCTGGCAGGCAGGACAGTTAAGAATGCTTTTCAATTCAGGATACCACAGCGCTGTGTTTGAGGTAATTAGTTTGGCTCTAAAATTAGCAGTTACATAAAATGTTAATGAACAGCTGTTCCCAATAAACAGGATAAATTGAAATTAATAATTGCCGTATTCATTTAACAAATGAATTACCCACTTTTTAAATACACTGACATAACACGTGTGATCGCCTGCCAAGGGGATCATCCTCAAATTTTTATTTTAGTGACAAAGAAGCAACATGGGAGCTGAACGGGCATGTGCCCACTCCACCTGCTCTTACCCCTCTAACTGTAGAAATAAATAGCTAATTATACACAAAACACCGTAAAAGGAGTGGAATTTGATTTTCCCCAGTGTGGGGTGAAAGTATATGTTGAGTGGTTTTTTTTGAAGGACATCTGCTTGGTGTCTCACCCCACACTGTAGGCGCCTATTGTATTTGGGATACTATTTTTATTTTTATTTTATTTTCCGTGGATCTTTAAGGAACCCAACCTATGAAGTATTCCTGGAATAAGACACTGCCAGGAAAGCTGAATGATAAGACCACAGGAAAGGCACAAACCTTAGAGGGGCAGATGGTGGGGATTCAGTCTCTGAGAACACTAGAAAGGAAAAAGCAGAATCCAAGAAAGCACGTAGCAAAAAGGCTAAGCCTTCACCTGCCACCACCCCACGCCTTGTTTGTATCATGGCCGAAACAATGGCTTCACCTTACAGAGCTCACCCACTCATGCCCTCGTACAGGACTTTCAGACAAGGGACAAGAGGACAATGGAGGAGCTGCTGATGACTTTGTTGCAGAACCAGAAGCGTTTGCGGGGACAACTTCCTAGAGGAACAATTTTTCCTGCCACCTGAATGTGATTCGAAGCCTGCTGTGAGATGCGCAGGAGAAGACTCTGGGAAAGGGATAAACGTGGAGATACTTAGGTAGGAAAGAAACTGTAAGCGGTTCAACCCAGTATGAACTTAGCATTATGTTTTTTTTTTTCTTGGAAAGAGAAAGTTGAGTGTTTTTATCATTGGTCTAGAAAATAAATGATTGAATTCCTGGAATCAAAATAGTGTTTATCTTATCATTAAAGAAGAAACCAGAAGGGCAGATTTTACAAGAAGGGCTTGCTGACAATACTGTGTAACTCCTGGAGTTCTAACATCTGGGCTTCTGCAAGGTTCGATGATGTAAGATCATTTTATACTGCAAAGAGACAGAATGCTTAACTTTAAACTCACATTGTATTTTTATTTTCTCTTTCTAAAATTGTTTTTTTTAAAAGCTCGATGTGATGGGATAAAACCGGACTCGTTGATCATAGCGGACAATGAGGACTACTGAGAACTCAAGAACAATGGCAATGGGTTTCTTGTTTTTTGTTTTTTTTTTTATTTAAAAAGAAATTTCCGCCTCCTCCCAGCCTCCCATTTCCTTCCTCCCACTTCTCTCCCCCTCCCCCCACTCCTCTCCCCCTCCCCCCACTCCTCTCCCCCTCCCTCTCCAGTCTGAAGAGCAGTCAGGGTTCCCTGCCCTGTGGAAAGTCCAAAGTCCTCCCCCCTCCATCCTGGTCTAGGAAGGTGAACATCCAAACTGGCTAGGCTCCCACAAAGCCAGAACATGAAGTAGGATCAAAACCCAGTGCCATTGTCCTTGGCTTCTCAGCAGCCCTCATTGTCCGCCATATTCAGAGAGTCCGGTTTTATCCCATGCTTTTTCAGTCACAGTCCAGCTGGCCTTGGTGAGCTCCCAATAGATCAGCCCCACTGTCTCCGTGGGTGGGTGCACCCCTTGTGGTCCTGACTTCTTTGCTCATGTTCTCCCTCCTTCTGCTCCTCATTGGGACATTGGGAGCTCAGTCCGGTGTTCCAGTGTGGGTCTCTGTCTCTATCTCCATCCATCGCCAGATGAAGGTTCTATGGTGATATGCAAGATATTCATCAGTATGGCTATAGGATAGGGAATATACCCAAGAGATGCCCAATCATATGACAAGGGCATTTGTTCAACTATGTTCATAGCAGCATTATTTGTAATAGCCAGAACCTGGAAACAACCTGGATGTCCTTCAATGGAAGAATGGATGAAGAAAGTGTGGAATATATACACATTAGAGTACTACTCAGTGGTAAAAAACAATGACTTTTCGAATTTTGCATGCAAATGGATGGAAATAGAAAACACTATCCTGAGTGAGATAACCCAGACCCAAAAAGAGGAACATGGGATGTACTCACTCATAATTGGTTTCTAGCCATAAATAAAGGTCATTGAGTCTATAATTTGATATCCTAAAGAAGCTAAATAAGAAGGTGAACTCAAAGAAAAACATATAGCTATCCTCCTGGTTATGGGAAGTAGACAAGATTGCCGGACAAAAAATTGGGATCTTGGAGATGGGGTGGGAGGGGGGTAAGGGGAGATGGGGAGAGAAAAGTGAGAAGGGGAGGATGGGGGGAACTTGGGGAAACAGGATGATTGGGATAAAGGAAGGTTGGATAGGGGAGCAGGGAAGCACATATCTTAATTAAGGGAGCCATCTTAGGGTTGTCAAGAGACTTGGACCTAGAGGGGCTCCCAGGTGCCCAGGGCGATGTCCCCAGTTAGTTCTTGGGGCAGCTGAGGATAGGGAACCTGAAATGACCCTATCGTATAGCCATACTGATGAATATCTTGCATATCACCATAGAACCTTCATCTGGCGATGGATGGAGATAGAGGCAATGGATTTTTGATCCTACTGCATGTACTGGCTTTGTGGGAGCCTAGGCAGCTTGGATACTCACCTTACTAGACCTGGATGGAGGTTGGTGGTCCTTGGACTTCCCACAGGGCAGGGAACCCTGATTGCTCTTAGGGCTGACGAGGGAGGGGGACTTGTTCGGGGGAGGAGGAGGAGGGAAATGGGAGGCGGTGGCGGGGAGGAGGCAGAAATCTTTAATAAATAAATAAAAGCTCGCTGTGCATGCCAAGCCAAATAAAAGTGGAAGGAAGACAAATTAGGAGGCTCTTGCAAATGGTGGCTTCCCCATAAACTGTTTCTGCACAGACAAGGGCTCCTCCCACCCTGGGGTTTCCAATAGCTCGTGGCGTTGATTGGGAAAGGCAAGGTTGCTATCGACTAGATGTGCACTGCACACTCTTCCAGTGAAGAGCTGGACCCTAACCCTGTCTCACTGGCTCCTTTGTCCCAGTCCTTATGCTCAGCACATACAGAGGTGGTTACCAAGATGCTTTGCCTCTGGGAGGATCCAATAATGGTTTGTTTGTAATGGATCGAGATAATCTGTAAAATTCTGAGTAGTTGGCAGATCTGGGTCCCAACCTTACCATTTTCTACCTATGCAACCTTTCTACCAACTTAACCACTTTCATATATCAGTTTCCTGTGCCTGGATAGAGAAAGGAAAGCACCTAAGTACCTTAAAAAAAATTTCCAATGATCTCTTATAGAGAAATAACTGAACAAATTATAGCTCTATAATATGTATACTAGGTAACAGTGAGTAGAATGGGAGATACACACACACACACATATATATATATATATATATATATATATATATATAT
>JABTXL010007882.1:843387-935546 GCA_025134845.1 Neodon shergylaensis
GATAGATAGATAGATAGATAGATAGATAGATAGATAGATAGATAGATAGATAGATAGATAGATAGATAGATGCTGTGGGACAGTCGTCTGTACCCTGTCACTTTTATTTTAATAAAACACTGATTGACCAGTAGCCAGCAGGAAGTACAGGCAGGGCGACCAGGCAAGAAGTAGAGGTGCGGCAATGAGAACAAGAGAATTCTGGGAAGAGGAAGGACGCAGTCTGCAGTCCTCACCCCAGACACAGAGGAAACAAGATAAGAATGCCTCGCTGATGAAAGATACCAAGCCACATGGCTAACATAGACATGAATTATTGGCTAATATAAGATATAAGAGTTATAAGAAGCCTGAGCTAATAGGCCAACCAGTTTGCAATTAATGTAGACCTCTGTGTGTTTCTTTGGGGCTGAACAGCTGTGGGACCAGATGGGACAGAAACCTCTGCCAACAAATGGTGCCAACATGATAGCTAAATCCACTTAAAACCTGAGAGATTTTGGGAAATAATTCTAGACAAAAAGGAACAGAGTTAAGAATGGCTTCTTGGTAGCATTTTCTCAGGTGGACTCTGTTTGCTAGAGGCACGTGCACCTCATTTAAGAGAGGCTTCCTGACTCAGCTTTAGAAGCAAAAACCTTGCAACTCTTTTAAGAGGCTCCACCACCAAACACTTAAATAATGTTTATAAGTAGCCAATAGCATGCCTCTTGGTGGTGGCAGGGACCTTGGAACTCCATAGAGTTGTGGCAATAAACATGAATCTGGCCAATACCTCCACCATGAAGCTAGACTCCCATAAAGCTAAGGAATGGGGTGGATCCAGCCATCAAAGTCATGGCTTTAATCCTAGCCATATCGCTCAGCAAATTAAAGACTCATGTGGTCAAAAAAAAGAGAGATATACAGTAAAGATGGATTCAAAGACAAAGAAAACCTCTGAACAGTTTACAGTGTGTTTAAAAAATGTATGTAGGCTTGGGAAAGAAGAGAAAAAGGATAACGTCCTTAAAAAAGAAGATAGTAGTTGGATATGGTGGCACACACCTTTAACCCCAACACTTGGGAGGCAGAGGCAGGTGGATTTCTGTGAGTTCAGGGACAACCTGGTCTACAGAGTAAGTGCCAGGACAGCCAAAGATACACAGAGGAGCCTAGTCTCAAAAAGCCAAAAATTAAAAGTAAAAATAAAAGAAATAGAATTTAAAATAATGACACATAAAGATGGAAAACACACAGAAAATCTGGATACTGTATGTTATTATGTTCTCTTTGAATTGTTTGAATGCTGAAGAGAAGCAAAAGCTGCTAAAAGACATTTGATTATACATGCTGCTGGATTAATCCAACTACATATTTTGAAAATGCTCAGACTTCAAAATTTAAGTCAAAATATATGTTACTTTGGAGAAGAGGTTTTGTTTTTATTTCCACAGGAAATGAGAGGCTATGGATTCATTCCAGGTTAAGAAAAATCAGGTTTGATCAAGGACGACCCCCCTGAGAAATCTCCGGTAGAAGCGGATGGCCCAGATGATCCAATATTTCAGAAGACCTCTGTTGGAGTTTCCTCTGAGTACTACATCCAGAACAGTTTCAAGACTGATAGCTGACATGATCAAGCCTCACAGAATTTTCTAGTCAGGATTTGACCGTAATCCTAAATTTTCTTTAGGTCTCTGTAAGATTATCAGCGCCCCCAATAAGCAGGAAGTAGCCTAGAAAACTATGTCCACATTTCCAAAAAATGAATTATGGATGTTTTTCTTTGTTTAGAGTGTTACAAGTTGTTATGGGTAATGGTCAGGAGAAGAGCTAAACAAAGGAGATTCAATTCAGAGTTCTTGTTTTTAAAAAAAAGGGGGGGTGCTGTGGGACAATGGTCTGTACCCTGTCACTTGTATTTTAATAAAACCCTGATTGGCCAGTAGCCGGGCAAGAAGTATAGGCAGGGTGACCAGGCAGGAAGTAGAGGCAAGGCAACAAGAACAGGAGGAAAGACACAGTCTGTAGTCGTCACCCAAACACAGAGGAAGCAAGATGAGACTACCTTACTGATGAAAGGTACCAAGCCACATGGCTAACATAGACAAGAATTATGAGCTAATATAAGTTATAAGCGTTATAAGAAGTCTGAGCTAATAGGCCAACCAGTTTATAATTAATGTAGACCTCTGTGTGTTTCTTTGGAGCTCTGAAAGACTGCAGGCTGCACAGGACAGAAACCTCTGCCAACAGACAGATAGACAGACAGATACATACATACATACATACATACATACATTCTATCCGCTCTGTTTCCCTAAAGAGCCCTGATTAATACAATTACCTTCCCAGAATCTCTTCTATTCACGTAAAGTGAATGTTTAAAAATTCAACTTTATGGAGCTGGAGAAATGGCTCAGCAGTTAAGAGAGTTTGCTGCTCTTCCAAAGAATCCAAAATCAGTTCCCAGAACCTATGTTGAACAGCTCACAGGTGCCTGTAACTCCAGCTGCAGAGGATCCAACATCGTCTTCTGGGCCACATGGGAACTTACATACACATGGCATACACTCATCCACACACATACGTGTA
Source organism: Neodon shergylaensis (assembly GCA_025134845.1). Lineage (NCBI taxonomy): Eukaryota > Metazoa > Chordata > Mammalia > Rodentia > Cricetidae > Neodon > Neodon shergylaensis. The sequence goes on from JABTXL010007882.1 coordinate 845,965, forward strand.
AATTTAATAAAGTATGTATTTTTATTTCAACTTTATGCTGGGTGTGGTGGCACAAACACCTGTAATCCTTGTACTTGAGAGGTGGAGGCAGGAATAGCAGGACTCCTAGGCTAGCCTGGGCTACATGAGACCATGTCTTTAAAATTTAAAAAAAAAAAAACAGAATGAAAAAAAGGAGGAAATCAGTTTTATGCTTAATACGGAAACTGCTATTTTAACTGAGGTCTTACAGTGCCCAGTTTATCAAGGTAGTCTCCTTTTCCTTGATTATCTCCAACAAAATGCAACCCAACTTGCAAAAGACATGCATGAGCACCATCATGCTGTCCCATTCTATAGCAACAATATCTGTGCCTGAGGAAGCTGAAGCTTCACCCAAAGTCCTAATTGGGTGTAACTAAGATAGTTTTGTCCCAAAGCTCTTAGATGGCAAGAGACAGGTCTGGAAACAGACAAAGGGTCTGGAGAGCAGGCAAGCAGTCAGGGAAAACCAGGAGACATAGCTGCTGAGATCCTGCTTATTTTTAGTTGAAAAGAAAATGTTGTCATACAATATATTCTGATCAAACTTCTCCCTCCCCCAACTCCTCCCAGATCCTCTCTACCATTCCCTTTCTCTTTCTTTGAAAAACAAGAGACAGAAAACAGTAAATTTGCATATGCACACCCCACCAAAAAAGCCGCAAAAATGGAAACCAAAATATACACGCAAAAGATCAATAAACCAAAAAAAGCAATCTGAAACAATATATATATATATACACACACACACACACACAAAAATACCATCAAGTTCATTTTGGGTTGGCCAACTAGACTTAGCATGGTTAATACCCCCTGAAGTGCAGTTACTCTACCCAGTGAGACTCCATTGGGAAAAAATAATTCCTTTGCCTGAGATACCTACTGAACATAGCTTCCAGGTTAGGAGTAGGAGCCTGTGTCTACTTCTGCTTTGAGTTCTGGGTTGAACCTGTGCAGGTCTTGTGCATGCTGCCACAGTCTGTATGAGTTCATGTGTCCATCAGCCTTCTTGGGTCTGGATGACACTGTTTTTTTTTGAAGCCATCCGCCACCTCTGGCTCTTACAATCTTTCTATCTCCTCTTCCACATAGATCCCTGAGCCCTGAGAAGAAAGTCTGACGATGACATTCTATTTAGGACTGAATGAGAACTCCATCTTCATCCTACACAGAAGTTGTGGAGGAGTTTGGGGGTTGAAGAGAAGAAACACGGAGGCAAGAAAGACGTCATCAAATCCAAGTGTTGAAAGATGGTCGATGGTCCATTTGCTATGTGGAAATGCAGACAGACCTTTCAGGGGTGACAGAGTCATTTGTGAGAGCAAGCTCTTTTAAGACCCAGAGGTTCACTATAGTTCCCAAATCAAAAGTCAAGAAACCACACTACTAATGAGTGTGGAGACTACCGGGAAATAAAGCAGAATATTTAAGTCAAATTGCTTGACAAAACAAGGATGTGATAGTCATTCCCCTCCAACGCATAGTGACAGACTTATAACAACTACCCACAAAATTAACATGCTTCTTGATGAAAGGTTCTTATCCGGCAGGCAGGCTAGATTCCAAGATAAATCTATCATCATCTTGAAATTTTAATCCCAGTGGAGCCAAGGTGACTTTCCCCAAGAATGCTGAAACTGTGTTGCCTTTGTCTCCTGGATCCTTATCTTCACCATGGAATATTCCATTATAAGAAGAGACAAATAGATTGAAAGAACCACATAGCAGTGAGCAGGACCAAAATGCATTATACACATCCAGAACCCATTATTTTGTAAAATTCATATATACTAATAACTGTATAGAAACTGATTTTAAACGGGGGAACAAATTCGGGCCATTTGCAGCCTCCCTCGAAGGGTCTGGATCTTGGCAGACCACAGGCCAAATTCAACCCTCCAGCATGGTTTTGTTTTTAATCTGAGCTTCAGAGTGATGCTGTAAAAGAAATTAAACTCTGCTTTTAAATTAGAAAAATCAAGAGAAATCTGGATGTTTCCTTCTCTTGAGGCATCAGAAGCACCAGCAGTTCTGGGCTTTCTTCCCACAGAAACCATCAACAAGCACCAAGAGCAAGCTGATCCTCAGCTAGCCTCACTGCTACCGCTAGAGATGCTTGTACAGCCTCTGCCTTATCCTCGGTAATGAGCAGCATTTACTCTGCTTCCCTCTGCTGGCCACATTCTGCAACTGCAGAAAACTGCCAAATCCGGCCTGTTTTCTATCAGCAGCAAACAGATCCTTGACACTGGAAAACCAAATTCATCTCTATTCCCAATCTTCTCCCAGAAGCAGATGATACATGTTTGAGAGATGCAAGTGGAATTTAACAGACCACCACTTCAAAAGTGAAAGGGGAATACTGAATACTGACTTCTTTTATACTATATTTTACATGGACTTATTTGTGAATTCAGAATTGATTGCTTTGTATAATAGCACATTTTGTTCCCTGGAGCCCCCACACACACACATTTAAAATATTAATTTTCCCACCATATTTCTTTTTTTTTCTGGCTTTTCAAGACAGGGTTTTACTGAAATTTTGGAGCCTCTCCTGGAACTAGCTCTACCTCCTGAGTGCTGAGCTTAAAGGTATGCACCAGCACCATGTTTCTAAATATGATTAAAATATTTTTTAAAGATTTATTTATTTCTTATGTATACAGCATTCTGTCAGCATGTATGTCTGCACACCAGAAGAGGGCACCAGATTCCATCATAGATGGTTGTGGGCCACCATGTGGTTGCTGGGAATTGAACTCAGGACCTTTGGAAGAGCAGGCAATGCTCTTAACCTCTGAGCCATCTCTCCAGCTCTGATTAAAATATTTTTGAGACAGGGTTTTGCTACACAACCCTGGATGATCTGGAACTCTGTGTAGACCAGATTGGCTTGAACTCACAGAGATCCACCTGCCTCCGCCTCCCAAGTGCTGGGATTCACAGTATGGGCCCCCAAGTCTGGATTATTAGTGGATTAAGTAATTTTTGAAGTAACCATGAATTACACTGTATGTATCTAAGACTTCAAAGTTAGATTCCTTACCTGAACATGATAGTCATAGCAACCACAGCCGAACTAAAAAGAAGAGAGGAGAGGAAAGAAGAGAAAGGGGTCTGGGGAGGAGGAGAAGGGAAGAGAAGGGAATAGGAGAAGCAAAAGGGGAAAGGGAAGAGAAATAAAAAAAAAGGAAAGGAAGCCGGGCGGTGGTGGCGCACGCCTTTAATCCCAGCACTCGGGAGGCAGAGGCAGGCGGATCTCTATGAGTTCGAGACCAGCCTGGTCTACAGAGCTAGTTCCAGGACAGGCTCCAAAACCACAGAGAAACCCTGTCTCGAAAACCAAAAAAAAAAAAAAAAGGAAAGGGAAAATAAGAAGAAGAAACGGTGCGGTGGTTTGAAAGAAAATGGCTCCCAAAGGAGTGGCCTTATTGGAGAAGGTGTGATCTTGTTGGAGGAAGTGTGTCACTGTGGAGGCGGGCTCTGGAGTCTCTTATGGTCAAGCCGCCCCCAGTGAGACAGACCCTTTCCTGGGGTCTGCAAGTCAAGATGTAGGACACTCAGCTACCTCTCCAGCACCATGTCTGTCTGCGCACCACCACGACACACCACAATGAAAATAAACTAAACCTCTGAAAATGTTAAGCCACCCCAATCAAACGTTTTTCCTTTATATGGGTTGCCATGGCCATGCTGTCTCAGCTATAGGGACCCTAAGACAAGCAGCAATCAGCAGCACACAGGAGGCTCTCCGTCACTCAGTCACAGCAAAGAAAACCCTCCAGGCCCCTCCCGGCGCACAGAGTAGCCACCACCTCACAGGGCATTTCCGATCAGCCTGCAAAGATTTTATAACCACACCAATCCAATTCACTTTGACCGGTGTATTTTGACAGATCCATGCAGCTAAAGAGATCTCTTCTCTGGTTTTGGAACCCATTTTACCTCAACCCTCCCCTCTAGCAGCAGGAGCAACTCAAGATACAATGTACCATGCGCATTTCCTGCAGCTCATACAGGAAAGCGATGCTCGCCAAGTACACCTAAGCAAAGGCTCCCGGGGCATCAGCTAGCTCAGATCAGTGAACTGAGAATTATCACTCTTGGAGAAACTTGCTTCAGTCATTATAAATACAACTCGGAACCCCAGCAGAATTCTTTCCCACTAAGCAATTAATGAATGCAGAAATAGAAATGGTTTGTGTTCTTTATACCTATGTTTACAGTGAATGTGCCTTAGTCTTCTGAATTATCCTAGAGTTTAAAGGGGGGCTCATGAGATAAAAATGTTCCCTAATCTTTGCCTTTTTCATTTCTCCCCTGCATATGCCATGACATTTTCTACGGTTGCGTATTCTGTGATTCTGCAACAGATAGCACAGAAGGCGGGCTTTTTAAACACAAGAACACGAAACCATTTGACTCTCAACACTTCTTGAAAATCTGTTTATTATGAAAACAGCATTACTTTTATTAACCTATAATGGATGGCTTTTTTCTAATTTTTAAAAATTGTATATGAGCATGAGCCGCTACACACAAGTGCAGTACCCGCAGAAGCGAGATCAGAGGGTGCCCGATCCCGTGCAACTGGAGCTTATGGTGGTTGTGGGACGCCTGCCTGCCTTAGATGCTGAGAATTGAATTCCGGGGCTCTTCTAGAGAAGCCCACGCTCCTAACCGCTGAGCCATCACTCTCCAGCCCCTTGCTGTCACTTTCACCGTTGGCGTCTAATCAACTATTAGGAGGCACAAGCAAAATCAGTGTAGAGGTGGGGGCAGAGAGATTATCAAGAGCTGGAGGCCATCCTCAGCTACCCAAGCTTTAGGTCACATGAGACCCTGCCGCAGAAAACAAGAGCCCAAACACAGCACCCGCCTGAATTCCCCACAGCCTAGATCCCCACTTGAATGGACAGAACAATGTGGTATATACACACACAATGGAGTTTTCCTCAGCCATAGAATGAATAAAATAATGCCCCCTTTAGGAAGTGACTGGAACCAAATGCCATTAATGCCAAGTGAAGTCAGCCCAGCTGAACAGCTGGAAGGGCAAATATGTGCTCGCATATAAGAGATCTAGATCTAAGCATCTGAATCTATCTAATTTAAATTAATAAAATATTACCCAAAAGCAGAAGTGGTGTGGGAAGTACCTGATGGAAAGGGAGGAATGGGAAAGGGACCTGGGAGAGGGAAGAAAGGCAAAATGTTGCAGGTTTTCTGTCATACACATAATCTAAATTTAGCCATGCGCACATATACATTTGCATATGAAACGAAAACATTGGTGAGCGCGGGAGGGGACCTCTGAAGACAGGGAGGAGGGACTCAGAAGCAGCGTGGAGGCAAAAATCAGCTAAGGCCAATGAATGACGAATATGAAAATATTTGTGGGGTTTTGAAAGACAACGGCCCCCAAATAGAGTGGCACTATTAAGAGGTGTGGCCTTGTGGGAGGAAGTGCGTCACTGTGGGAGCAGGCTTTGAGGTCTCGTTCGCTCAAGGTACCGTGCAGTGTTTCAGTCCATTGCCTGTTGCCTTCTGATCAACACGTAGCCAGCACGACGTCTGCCTGCACACAGCCATGCTCCCCACCATGATGATAACGGACTGAGCCTCTGAAACTGTAGGCGAACCACTCTAATGAAATGTTTCCTTTATAAGAGTTGCTGTGGTCATGGTGTCTCTTCACAGCAATAGAAACCCTAGGATAAAATTATAGTCTATGATTCTGTATGTTAACTGAAAAATAAAACTATTGGGAGGAAACACGAATTAAGCATTAATTAAAATACCAAAATAAGAAAGTGGAAAAGCTTCAAACGTTGCCTAGAATATAATAATTCCTCGTTAAACCTTGGAGACGATGGTGGGGTTGGTTGTCTGCCAATACAGACACTAGTATTCATCAGTCACAGTTAAGAAAACTGAGGCGCACATGTTACCCAGTCTCCAGCTGGTTAAGTAGTGCTAGCAGCCAACCCAAGGCTAAGCTTAGAATCCACGCAGTAAACACTCCTGCTGTGCTCCATTGCGCATGCATGCGAGCGCCTGTGCTGACCCAGTCTGGGTTCTAACTCGGATGATCAGTGTGGGGCCAGAGATTCTGTTCGTCCAGCAAGATGCCAAGACAGTCTGCTGCTCGCCCTCAAACCGCAGTGAAGGCTGTACCTTTCTCCTCATGGATGCTGTGAACTTTTTCTAACACGTGGAAGGGATGGAGGGGATGTGAGGTTGGGGACAAGGGCGATGGTGGAGGTGGGGGTGTGGGGGTGTAAGCACAATTGTGAAGCACACCCTAGAAGTCAGAAGAGAAGCTGATTCTTTTCCTCCATCATGTTGGGCTGGAGAGATGGCTCAGAGGTTAAGAGCATTGCCTGCTCTTCCAAAGGTCCTAAGTTCAATTCCCAGCATTCAAATCCCATGTGTTCATTTTCCTGTTTATAAATATTCTTATGCTGATTAAAAATTCTTCAGTAACTCCATTCATATCCCCTTCAATAGTCCCTTGTTTTCTCCAGACCTCTCCTTTCATGCTACCCAAGGGTCTTCAAGCTGCCTTCTCTCCTGGCTCGGCAGTAGTATTTTAAATCGTCACAAGGGGGCGCTGCTCACTAATCTCAGGCTCCACCGCAGCGCTCTCTGGGATGCTGGGCGATTGTGTAATTACTGGAACCGAGTTAACGGTGAAAGGAAGCTGGGAAAACAAAAGGCAGACGCTGTGTGAGTCCCGCCAAGGATCCCGGGCTGCCTGCACTAGAGTTGTGCCGCTGCCTTTTCTCTCCATCTTTAGAAATGACAGAATCATTGCGAAGTGACAAGCGGGAAAGAAAAGCTACGGCAAGCTTTTAACGCCTTGCCGTTGATGTCTAACATTATTTGCTGTTTTGAGGTATGGATGCTCCGTTCTAAGGAATAATTGCTGTTTCCAAGCAAAGAATATACCCAACACTGATGAGGTGGCTTGGCTTACATCAGTTAACATGAGATCATTAAAGAACACACCCATCTTGCCCGGCCCGCCTTTTGTCTCTCACATTCAGAGAAGGGAACACTGCCCCTTTGACACTGTGCGTCCTCAGCACCGACAGCATAGAAAGTTACTTAAACTGAATGTGGTGGCACACGCCTGTAGTCGCAGCACCTGGGAAGAGGAAGAAGGAGGGTCAAGAGTTCAAGGTAACCCTCAGCTACATAGCAAGTCTGAGTCTAGCCATCTTTAAAAAACAAAAGTTACCTATGACATATTAGGAAGAGAAAAAGAAAACTGGCAATCGTATTAAAACAAGATAGAAAGACAGGAAAATTATGGGGACTTGAGGAAAACGTGAGTTTTACCCCTACAGGCTGTCTGAGTCTCAGCTAGGAAGCGAGAATGCCAGCACATTTACTGTGAAGGTTGCAGACACAGAGCCGTAAATAGTTTTACATATTGATATGTTAAAATAGCAATGAACCAGGCCTAAGGCCTATCCTAGACAGGTATGCTATTACACCACGACCAAAAGTAACTTGGGGAGGAAAGGGTTTGTTTGGTATATAGATCTATAGTCACAATCCATTGAGGGAAGACAAGGCAGGAGCCTAGAGGCAGGAGCTGATGCAGAGGCCATGGAGGAGAGCTGCTTACCGGCTTACTCAGCCTGCTTTCTTATAGTCTTATAGAATCCGGACCACCAGCCCAGGGGTGAACTCACCCACAATGAGCTGGGCTCTCCACTATCAATCACTAATCAAGAAAATGCTGGCCAGGCAGTGGTGGTGCATACCTTTAATCCCAGCACTCAGGAGGCAGAGATAGGTAGATCTCTGAGTCTGAGGTCAGCCTGGTCTACAGAGTGAGTTCCAGGACAGTCAGGGCTATGCAGGGAAACCCTGTCTCAAAAAATAATAATAATAATAATTTAATTTTAAAAAAATGAAGAAGAAGGAAGAAGAAAAAGGGAGAAGATGATGAAGAGAAAGCAGGAAGGAGAAGGAAAAAAAGAAGATGCCCTACAGGCTTGCCTACATCCCAATCTTATGGAAATATTTTCTCAATTGACGTTCCCTCTCAGATGATTCAAGTTGTGTCTCTTTGACATAAAACTGGCCAGCACAGCTAACCCCTGGTCAACTTGACACACAAACACTTCGATGTTCAGCCACAACCTTTCCTTTCTTGTTCATCCCCACCATCACCTACTAATAAAGACATCACAATATAAAACATTTTATAAATATAAAATGCCCCACAGCCTTACAAAATCAAACACATCTAAGGGTGTCTCCTTAAAAATATCCAGGCTTTTTTTTTTTAATTCAAAGTCTCTGTGAACCTCCCAATCTCTTTTTTAAAAGTTTAAAGTCTCTCAACTGTGCTCTGCTGCTGGTCTTGGTCATCCCCTGGTACTGGTGTCTCCAACATGCTGGAGTCTCTGCGGTAACAGGGCCTCAACTTCTCCCTATGACTCCTTTAATCCTGGGACTTCAGCTTCTACTGAGGCTACCCCTGGCCTCTCAGAGTGTCAAGCCTCAGCTGCTTTTCATGCCGTCAAAACCAGGACCGGCTGGGTGACTCTTAAACCACCAATTAAGCCCCCAGCACAAGGAGCAACCCTGGCCCCTCAGGATCACAGCTGTAGGCTAACTCTGAGGAAACACTTCCCAGATGACACCTCAGTGGTGCTGGCCTCTTCTTAATCACTGTTCAATTCTTACCTCCAACTAACCAGTGTCTGGTCTCTTGTTAGTCTCAGTGGGTTGTTCAGCCCTAGCTAAGTTGGACCATAGAGTTCTACTCAAATCGATGGAGTCTGTAAGTGACTCCCAAACGTCCCTCTGGAATGTCACAAGCCAGGCCTCCGCTGTCTGCATTGCTCCCAACATTCTTACCTTCCAAGCTCACCAAGCTTTAAACTCTCAACGGTTTTCCTAGCCCCAAGTTCCAAAGTCCTTCCACAATCCTCCCCAAAACAACATGGTCTTCATATCTGTCACAGAAATATCCCACTGTTCTGGTACCGATTTCTGTCCTAATTCTGTTACTATTGCTATGATCTATGATGAAACACAACCAAAAGCAACTTGAGGATGGGGTTTATTTGGCTTATGTAGCCCAACAAGGGAAACTCAAGGTCAGGAATCTGGAGAAGGGAGCTGAGGCAGAGGCCACGGAAGGAGAGCTGCTTACTGACTTTGCTCTCTATGGCTTGCTCAGCCTGCTTTCCTGTAGAACCCAGGACCACTAGCCAAGGGGTGGCACCACCCAGAATAGGCTGGACACTCCCACATCAATCACTAATTAAGAAAATGCCCTACAGGCTTGGTTCTAGCCCAGTCTAAGGGAGTCATTTCCTCGGTTGGTTGAGGCTTCCTCTGTAGCTTGTATCCAGCTGACATAAAACTAGCCAGCACAGGCCTGAAAGCACATGGCCTTAGGTAGGGTCTTGTCTTTGTTAGTTTTCTATCTCATGATAAAATATCATGGCAGGAGCTGGGGAGATGACTCAGCAATTAAGAGCACTGGCTGCTCTTCCAGAGGACCTGGGTTCAAACCCCAGCACCCAAACGGCAGCTCACAACTTGTGTAACTCCAGTTTCAAGGGATCTGGCACCCTCACGCAAACATATATGTGGGCAAAACACCAATGCACATAAAATACAAGTAAATAAACATTTAAAAATCATGACCAAAAGCAACTTTGGGAGGAAAATGTTTAATTTGGCACATAACTCATCGGTCGCACTTTGTGACTAAGGGAAGTCAGGGTAGGAACCCAAGGCAAACCTGGAGGCAGGAACTAAAGCAGAGGCCACGAAGAAACACGCTTACCCCACGGACTTTCCCCCGTGGCTCGCCTCAACCTGCTTTCTTATGCCACCCAGGGCTGGCACCACCCCCTGTGGGATAGGCCTATCCACATCAATCACCAATTAAGAAAATGTACCACTGGCTTGCCTACAGGTCAGTCTAGTGGGCAGATTGTCTCCACTGAGGTTCTCTCTTCCAGAATAATGCTAGCCCGTGTCACATCACTCAGCCAGCACTAGCCTCCTTCCCCTCCCGCTCATTTTCAGAGAAACTCACAAATAGGACTCTTGACTGCTGACAGTGAAGCCATCCAACTTCTCAGCTTCCCAGTGACCTAGAGTTTTACCTCACCAATTAGATCCATGTTTGGTGGCCTTCGGGGAGACCCACACAGAGAGACCCACAGTCACACTCTCAGGAGTGACTCGTTTTCTCCCCAGGTGTCCTCATTCCCTGAAGCCTTGTGCTTCCAAGCTCTTTTTCAAAATGTCGCCCAATGGCCTTCATCTGTACTTCATACTGGCTTGTCCTGACGTTTGCTGCTGCGTGGAAGCTAAGCATCTGGTTTGACCTGAGCCAGCGTGTCTGATTCGGGGAGCACCTTAGGCTCGTGGGTGACGGCAAAGCTAGGTCTCTATCGCTGCTGCTGTTGCCGCTGCCGCTGCCGCTGCCGCTGCCGGTGGTGGTGCTGCTGCGGCTGGTGGTGGACGACAGCAAAGCTAGGGTTTCTATCCCTTGCTGCTGCTGCCGTCGCCGCTGCTGCTGCCGCCGCCGCCGCCGCCTCCGCCGCCAGTACAAGCTGTGGTCCTTCAAAATCACATACAGGGTGGAATGGATTTGGAAATAGGCAGATGGAGAGATCTGGGAGGCATCACTCCTCACATTTGCCACAGAGCATCTCCTGACAGACCCAGGTACTCTCCTGCCTCTGGGCATTTAAAACTGTTTTTTCCTTGGTATTTTATCTTTAAAAACAATTTTTTTGGATACAGATCTCATCTCGCTCAGGCTGGCTTTGAACTTCTGCCTCGGCCTCCTAAGTGCTGGGTTTCTAGACCTGTGCCACCAGCTCCGGCTGCTCTTCAAGATTCCAGGACTCATACAGCTCATTAGAGTTTCAGAGGGTGCGGCAACAGTAGAGGAGTGGGACTTCCAAACCAAGGGCTATGATTCCACCTCCACACCTGTTTCACATGGTCTAGACCCAGATCCCCACCCCCTTATCTGTAAATTTCATCTGGGGAAGAAAGAGTTGTCTCAGTTCAGCGACTAATCGGTTTTGTAACCATAAGCAGGTCACCATCTCCGAGGCACCTTTTCCTTCTACAAAATGTTTATGATCAACTCCTTTAGCTAATTAACAAGTTAGGAGCCAGGCATGGTGGTGCACATCAGTTCCAACATCAAGAGGTAGAGGCAGGCAGATTTCCCTGAATTCAAGGCCAACCTGGTCTATAGAGCAAGTTCCACGACAGTTAGGGCTGCCACACAGAGAAACTCTGTCTCGAAAAAACAAAACAAAAGTCAGGAAGATAAAGATTAGAGATATTTCCATTTCTCAATACAAGGGGATAAATAATAAGGTAGAAGAATGCTGGTGAAAACGGACTTTGCTGTCGGCTTCACCACGCACTGCACTGAAAAGGCAGGGTACTTCAAGCTCTTCGTCTCAGTGTTCTCAGCAGAAAGGGTGATTCACAAACATTTTGTATCCCGGGGGGAACACTTAGCAGGAGTTTCTACAGCTTCCCTGCTCCATCAGAAGAACTATTCTTCCTTTGAATTTTTTCTGATACATTTTGTAATTGGCAATGTTAAAAAATAATGTTACCTAAGCAAAGGAATGCCAATCAGTAAAAACGCTTCTGGAAAAAAAAAATGTACTCACGATGTGGCCACAGGGAGAGCTGGGAGAAGTGTCATTTTCCTTCTCGAGGGTAGGATTTAGGGCTATTTTAAGGCATGGAGAAACTTCAATTAATACCCATGGCCTTCAGAGCAGATGGTATCTCTAGGCCGCAAATGGGTTCACGGTCATCTCGAAGAGGGCAGTGTAGCTTCCCTTCTCGAGTCACCAAGAAATTAAGGTAGTGAACACGCAACACTTGGAGCTAGTTATGTCTAGGGATGCTGAAAATGTGTGTCAAGATGCTAGGGGTCCCGCTGGGTTTAATAACCATGGAAACAGCTCCCGTTTGCCAAAGAGATCATCACACAGACTGGCCGCTCTCACTAGGAAGGATAGGAGCATTATAAAACTTGTAATTGAACAATGTGATGATTGAATTCTGCAATATACAAACTATAACTCACTGGGGCTACTGGAAATGTGGCAACAGTTATACAACAGGGTGGTTTCAATGGGCTTCTATAATGTTTTTCTTTTTCTTTCTTTTTTCTCTTCTTCTTCTACTACTACTACTACTTCTTCTACTACTACTTCTTCTTCTTCTTCTTGTTTATCTTTGAAACAATTTCTAGTTCTCTGAGGGTGGCTCAGTATTTAAAGAAGCTGCAGCTCAAGCCTCTGCAACCTCAATGGGACTCCCAGAGCCCACATAAAGATGGCAGTGGAGAGCCGACTCCAGAAAGTTGTCCTCCTAGCTCCTCACATGCTCCATGGAACTCGGTGACCACCACCACACTAAGAGAATAAAGAAAATACATTTTGAAATTTAACTTAAAATACAAATAAAAAGATTTTTTAAAGGAGGTGGTGAGAAGTCCCATTGAGTCAAGTGCTCACTGCACAAGCCTGCCAACCTGAGATCAATCAGCAGACCCCACATTAGAGAGAACGAACCCCACAGAGTTATCCTCTGACCGCCACAGTTGTGCCAAGGCATGCACACACACACACACACACACACACACACAAGCGAAATCCAGAAGTACAACAGAAATGACACACATGAATGAATTCTGCATGGATTATTGTGGAATGGGACACAATGGGAGGAAGCTGACCCAGCACCCCAAGTCTATTCCAGACTGTATGGAAGGGACATATGCACATGCCTTCTTTCAGTTAGAATTTTACCTTTAATAAAGGGTTCAGATTTGGTTGGTTTTTATTTTAAGTGTGCATTGGTGTTTGGCCTGTGTGTATGTCTGTGTGAGGGTGTCAGGTCCCCTGGAGTAACAGCTCTGAACTACCACGTGGGTGCTCGGAATTGAACCCAAGTCCTCTGGAAGAGCAACCAGTGCTCTTAACCATTGAGCCATCTCTCCAGGCCCCAAGGGCTCAGATTTGTAAGAAGGTTGTGTGGGTGAGGGAAAGCCAACAAAAGAACAATGTGGTATGAGAAGGTATATTTCTGTATTTTAGTAAATATTCCATTTTAATTCAATGTCAAAAAATAACAAGATCTCATTATATAACCCAAGCTAACTTTGAACTTGCAATCCTCCTGCTTCAGCCTTCAGAGTATTACAAGTACGGCACGTGCTACCATACTGCTCTGGCAATGGATCGTTTTTAACAACTAAATTGGCCTCCAAATGATAGAACAAAAATAAGCTTATTAGGTATAAACCAGGACCATTCTGGTCCCATAAAACATCTTGGCACTTCCTGAGAAGGTCCTGTTCTCCTAAGGCCAGCCTAAAAGTGACCCATTTCTTCTTCAGTGTGGAGAAACCCATCTCCAAATAAGAAGATGATGCCAATAGCTCAGATTTTTCATCATTTTATAACCACTTCTCAATTTTCAAGGATCCATCTTGGCAACATTATGGTAGGCCATGGAAAAGTGACATGGGGAGCTGGAGAGATAGCTCAACAGTTAAGAGCACTGGCGTCAATTCCTAGCACCCACATGGCGGCTCACAACCATCATCTATAGTGGGATCTGATGCCCTCTTCTGGCATCGAGTTGTTCATGCACTCATATATATAAAATAAATAAATCCTTTGTTTATAGCTAGTATTCACTTATGAGTGAGTACATACCATATTCATCTTTTTGGATCTGGGTTACCTCACTCAGGATAGTGTTTTCTAATTCCATGTACCTGAGCTAATGGGAGTTCACAAACTCCAGCTGGACTGGGAAGGAACAGGCATAGGACCAAACTAGTTCCTCTGATTGTGGGTGACAGTTGCATGGCTGGGGCAGACTGAGGGGCCACTGGCAGTGGCACCAGGATGTATCCCTACTACATGTACGGGCTTTTTGGGAACCTCTTCTCTTTGGATGGATACCTTGATCAGTCTAGACATAGTAAGGAGGACCTTGGACCTTCCCCAAAGCAATGTGCCTTAGCCTCTCTGAGGATTGGATGGAGGATGTGTGGAGGGAATGGGAGGAGGGGAGGGAGTAGGAACTTGGATTGGTATGTGTAACGAAAAAAAAAAGATAGTTTGTTTTCTTTTTTAAAAAAAAATAAAGAAAAAAATAAATCTTTAAAAAAAAAAGTCACATGGATCCAGCTGAGAAAATCTGGGGGTGGCAGCTACATTGTGCTAGACTTGAGCATGAGGTAGAAGCAGACAAGATTTTTCTGAAGGCCCGTTGTTAAACCAGAAAAGCCAGGCACGCTGTCTACTGACTCCCTACCTTCTAGGTCTTTCTCCCTGCTCCTTCTGTCTGTGGCTACTCAGCAAACTAAAGGCAAGAAAATCTGATCTTCACTTTATCTCCACCCCAAATAACTATTTTCTTGAAAAACTAAAACTAAACAAACTATGTAGTGACACAGGGCTTTAGTCCCAGTACTTGGGAGACAGAGGCAGGTGGACGGCTCTGAGTTTCAAGGCCAGCCTGGTCTACATGGTGAGTTCCAGGACAGGCAGAACTGCAACATAGTGAGACCATGTTTCAACTGCAACAAAACAAACAAAAACTGAGCCATTGTTCACATTAATCAAATTAGCACTTTCTGAATATACAATCAAAGGTAAACTGGTACATTTAATTGCTCAGAATACCCCACAATAAAATTTTAGAATATTCTCATTACCAAAAGAAGGCCCATGTGCCGATTTATAGCTCAGAGGACCCTTTCTATCATTGGTCCTTTCCGTCCCAGTTCCACCTCGTAGTTATGTGGGAAAAGAACAGAAGCTGCAGTCCAGCACCACGGCCAGCCTTCTCAGTGGCTGTACTGTTACACGTGTCGCTGGTTTGGTTTTGGTTCCTTTAAGCTTTATTGATTTTTACATGTTTGAGTGTTTGCCTGCATGTATATCTGCGGCATCCGGGGTTTTTGTTGTGCCCTCCTTTTCCTTCCCTGGGAAAAACTGCACAATTAGTACTAGGACCCGGAGGCGTGACTCAGTCATAGCCTGGCCGTTCTGTTCTGGCCACTAGAGCTAGAAGCCTATGAACAGCCACACGCAGTGGGACAGTTCTCCCTGCTCCCACCTGGCACTGCCTTTTAGGCCTTGGGCTTTCTAGACCACACTTTCTCCACAAACCTGTTAGGGAGATCAGTCCCCGGAGAAGCTGTACCATCTGCGGGTTATTCCTGTCTGAGCAATGCCAGCTCCTCTGATCCCCTCCACTGTCCACTGCCTGGGAAATTCCGCTCACCTGAGCTTTACTTCCCCCAACCTTTTTGTCACTGTGTATTTTGTGCATGATATATATGCACAGCCAAGTGCGTCACCGCGCCTGTGGAGGACAGAGGGCAGCTCTGGGGAGTGGATCTCAAGTCGCCAGAGTTTGCAAAGCAACTGCTTTTACTAGTTGTGGCACCTTGCTGGCTTTTCCGCTTTAAGATGGTACTTTCTCTCAAAACCCTTAAAAGTCTTCAACATAAAAATTCTGAAAAGCTTCATTTCCCACTTGGCTTCATCACCATCACTTGCTGAGGTCTGATTAGTATGGAAACTAGTTCAGAGCTCCAAAAGTACCTCTAGAAAATTCACAATAAACTTAGGTCATCCATAATTGGATTTAAAAACACTGTTCCAACTTCTTCACTATCCAGCTGTGCCTGCTATCATGGAACTGATATGCTAGTGAGGGTTGAGGAGAGAGAATGACAAGAGGGGAGAGAACACTGGTTAAATTGTGGTCTCCCAGCAGCAGCAGCAGCAGCAGCAGCAGCAGCAGCAGCAGCAACAACACCCGATGGGAACTTGGTAGGAGAGAACTCTTGGGCCCTGTCTAGACCAACATCAAGCTATTGGATCCTGATGCATGTGAAAATTCAAAGGACCTGGATTCCTGTAGTGTCTACTGAACCACAGACCAGGCTGTACTTAGAAATCCAGTCAAGAGTTTAGAAATAACTGATTGAAAAATACCTCTTCTAATGATCCTCCCCTCCCACGGCTGCCCTCACCCCAGGGGAGCACCCCTACTTACGTGTATGTTTCGACTCATTTATCATTTATGGGAATGTGTTATCACCTCATGAAGCTGGAATTTAGTGTTAGACTTGCTAATGAGCTGTATCAACACGCTCCTGCTGCCCGTCATTCCATGCAGTTATAGGTATACTGTGTGCAGCACAAAAGCTCAGCGGCCAGCCTTCCGTTGTCAGCGAACACGCAAGGGGAGGGTCCAGAAGTGTCGTCAGTGTGGACGACAGAGGGTATTTTTTTTTCTTATGCAAAAGGCTAAGAGAAAGACCAACCTAAACCAGAAGCTAACATCTGGAGGGGGGAGCTCCATGGGAAAGGCAATGCTGGCCGCTGTCTTTGCCGACTCCAATTCCAGCATCATGAACGTGTCGTTTGCCCACCTCCACTTTGCAGGAGGGTACCTGCCATCCGACTCCAAGGACTGGAGGACCGTCATTCCGGCTCTCTTGGTGGCTGTGTGCCTGGTGGGCTTCGTGGGGAATCTATGTGTGATTGGCATCCTCCTTCATGGTGTTTGGAAAAGCAAGCCGTCCATGATCCACTCCCTGATTCTGAATCTCAGCCTGGCTGACATCTCTCTCCTGCTCTTCTCTGCACCTGTCCGAGCTACAGCATACTCCAAAGGTGTTTGGGATCTCGGCTGGTTTGTCTGCAAGTCCTCTGACTGGTTCATCCACACATGCATGGCAGCCAAGAGTTTGACAACTGCTGTAGTTGCCAAAGTGTGCTTCATGTATGCAAGAGACCCAGGCAAGCAAGCGAGTATCCACAACTGCACCATCTGGTCAGTGCTGGTGGCCATCTGGGTTGTAGCCAGCCTGCTTCCCCTGCCAGAATGGTTCTTTAGCACCACCAGACTTCACAGAGGTGTGGAAATGTGCCTCCTGGATGTGCCAGCTGTGGCCAAAGAATTCATGTCAATGTTCGGTAAGCTCTACCCTCTCCTGGTGTTTTGCCTTCCTTTACTTCTAGCCAGCTTCTATTTCTGGCGAGCTTATGACCAATGCAAAAAGCGAGGTACGAAAACACAAAGCCTTAGAAACCAGATGCGCTCAAAGCAACTCACAGTGATGCTGCTAAGCACTGCAGTCACCTCTGCTCTTCTGTGGCTTCCAGAATGGGTAGCCTGGCTGTGGGTATGGCATCTGAAGGCTGGAGGTCCGCTGCCACCACAGGGTTTTATAGCCCTGTCTCAAGTCCTCATGTTTTCCACCTCTACAGCAAACCCTCTCATCTTTCTAGTGATGTCTGAAGAGGTCAAGGCAGGCTTGAAAGGCCTATGGAAATGGATGATAACCAGAACGCCTGCAGTTGCCTCGGAGGTTCAGGGGGCACCAGCGGGAAACACAGAGGCCCTCCCTGACAAAACCCCGTCTCCAGAGCCCCAAACATCCACTCAAGAGACAGACAGACCTGACTTTCCCAACTCCAGCAAAGAGAAAACTGACAAGGCAGTGGCTCCCATCCTCCCTGACGTTGAGCAGTTTTGGCATGAGAGGGATGCAGTCCCTTCAGCGCAGGACAATGACCCTATACCCTGGGAACATGAAGGCCAAGAGACAGGGGGCTGCAATTAATGGACTTGATTTTCAAAGAAAAACAAATTGTGATTATTGTATTTACTTGGGCTGTTGCTTAGCCTTATCCTGACTCTAAGTTACCATTAGAAATTGCAAAGGTTTCTATCTGCATTTCCAAACCATTCAACCGGTAAGTAGACTGGCATGCAGTGCTTACGCTTCAGAGTTCCCTGTCTAAAGAACTCATTACAAGTGTTATGTAAAGTGATTATTGGGTTCACAGTAACATATGCCCAGGGTACCCCCTAAACACAGCCAGGTACTGCACTGGCTGGAGTAGTTTATCAGACTGAGCGTATGTACTCTCTTATCTTCCCGAAACTGCTGGCCTCAAGTCAGTCAGCAAGTTATATTTCACCTAAGCATAGCTCAAAATCTGTGTCTCCTCTGGCTTTTTTAAGTGTAAATTTTACTTGTAGTTCTCTCCATTAGCTTTTAGTACATGCTAATATCAAGTCCATGTAATTTTCCTGAGTAAAATTTACAAAATAATGAATACATCTTCTATTCTGGGCTAACTTCAAACCATGGCTTTTGGGGCCCAAGTTTAAGTAAATTCAAGTTTTGCCTTACAGTATAAAAGCTGTTTCAATCTTGAAAAAATATACCTGAATGAGTTTTGGATTCAAATTCTGAGAATATCGAGACCAGCCTGGTCTACAGAGCTAGTTCCAGGACAGGCTCCAAAGCCACAGAGAAACCCTGTCTCAAAAATAAAAAAAAAAAAAAAAAAAAAAAAAAAAAAAAATTCTGAGAATATTAGTAGCCTAACATGACATTCTAAGAGTATTCTCCTTGATCTCTGTTCTTTAAGGTGACAAGCTGAAGCTAATGATACAGGTATTAGCTACTGGTTAAAGACAAGCATGAAAGAGAATGAGGGGGGACTTTCCCTGTGTCATCAAACTTGAATACCCTCAACTTTTAAAATATTGCAGGGCTTCTAAGATACATAATCAAGTGAAACAAAATGGAATAGTACACATTCAAAAAGAGAGAGAAAGAGAGAGAACCCAGCAAATAATAACACGAAATTTAGGAAAGACGAGAATGGTCCCAAGGACTATGCAAAGCAAAGACCAATATAAGCACTCAGAGCTCCTAGATGTGGAAAATTTGAGTAGAGCAGCAAGCCAATAAAGCATGATCATGCATCCCCCTTTAAAGATAAAAAGACACTTAGGATTCTTAGCTGCTCCGTTAATGGAATTGTAGGATTTTTCCACTGTTGGGTACTTCTGAGAATAAAAATGCCTCTAAAACAAGCAAGGGAGGAGTTTGGGGAATATTCTGTACAGTACCAAGAATTGTCATTTGCAATATTCAGTCTTGAAATGATTTTACTACAAAAGGCTGTAGTATTCACCAGAGACAAAGCTGCCTTCCTTTTCACTTGTTTCAGGATAAATTGGATTTGAAGCTGTCATTTTAAAATAAATAATAGTATAGCCCAAGATTCCAAAATAACTGCTTTGTGAATCCAGATACATGAAGAGCTGCCACTGGAACTGAAAAGAAGCTTTTGTTTTATAGACATAATATGTAGAGTGTAAGCTTCAAGTATATGACATCTTGACTTGTAAAGAAATAAAAGCGATGCTTTACTTCTGACAGGTGTTACAGACTTAATGCTGTCTTGTGTCTTGAATTAGCATTTCAAACTATCACTGAGAACAAGAGGGCTTTATGAGGTAGCCTGAGGGTGACAAAAACCCAGGTTTCTAGATAAGCTGCAGTAACACCTTAAGCTACACATAAAACAACACATAATTATAATGAATTGTTCATTAAGAACATCAGAGTCTGATCTGATCTCTTTAAAAATCTGCAAGGGAAGAACTGCCTCGCTCCTTCTAAGAAAAGTCCACACAAAGACTGTGTGCCCAAACTGGGAAGCAGGAGCTCTATCTCATGGAGCTGTTTCTTTACTCTTTTCTATTATGACACTACCACACGGAACTCAGAGTGAAGGCCTCAGGGAAGGAAGGCGCACTTCGGTAATAGTTTTCCTTTTGGCAAGCATTCAGTAGGTCTCACTCCTTACAAAACAAAAACACTAAATTTATAAACGTGAATTTCAAAAGGGGTGGTGTACAAATTCTACTTGTCTATCACTTTCACAGCTTTAGAGCTCAGTCTGCTCATCAATACCAGGCTTCATAGTTTCTATGACACCCAACACTAAAGAGTATGGACAGGAATGTCATACACAACACAAATAGGCCAGCCGGTATTCCTTCCTTTCTCAGGCTTTGTTGCCATCCTGGAAGGTGGGAGACTAGAGGTAAGGTAATTAACCTATCTTCTCATACATCTTATTTATGTGGCACCCTGGTACTAGCAACCTATGAGAATAACATAGGATTTACAAAGAGAGAACAAGAGAGAGCAAGATGAGAGATACAGAGAGAAAAGGGAAAGCCAGGAGAATTTAACTGAACATCAAAGGAAAGTTCATGGTATATACACGACAAGTTGAAAGGAAGCCCAAAAGGCACAAACCTTTGATATGTTAAGAAGATAGAAACAAGAAAACAAAAATAACAATCTTCTTGCTTCTAAGCCCCAGGTAGCATTAAAAGACTCTGAACACACAGGCACACAAAGGAAAAGGAAGAATAGGCTTTCTACAAAATTTCTTGTCTTTTATATTGGAAATACAATATCACAGTCAAGCCTTTAAAAACTACATACTATCCAAGAGTCAGTTGTCTCAAATCTCACTTGCTTTCTTTAAAAATAAAAAAAAACAGGTTTAAGAGTTTTTATAAAATATATTGTGTAACAATAATCATTTACAATCCACATATATAAAAGGGTTGGTTTATTGTAGTTCAAATACATAAACTGAACATTCAAACATCTTAAAATTAAACTTTAGAAACAAAAGTTCAACATTCAAACAGGAGTAGTATACAGGGAACACCCAGAAAGGTACTTTTGTATCTAATTCAGAATTTCGGTAAAGATCATTCACTGGAGAATAAAGTATGTTTAACCAGGATTCTATTCTGGTCAACATGTTAGTTAAGAATGTGTTCATACCTGAGAAGAAATTAAATCTTCTCCTGGGCTAAACAAGACTTGGCCTCTAACTCAGAGGGGAGAATCAAAGCACAGAAGTAAACAAATACAACTAAACTGTTCTTTAGAGACGAAGGTCAAAGTGTGTCCATTGGAATAGTCATAGTCTCTGCAAGAATTAAATTCAGTGTTTTCTCTTTTACCCGCTTAAAAAAACCAAAATCAAAACAAACCCCTTAGTTTTCTTGGAGTTTGTGGTATTTGCAAGCTCCAACCACAAAGGCTCCTGTCTTGCTGAGTAACACTGCTAGTGAGAACACCACCAAGTCACTGACTTCCACACCTCAGAAAAGGATGATTTTTAGCTTCAAGATTTTAAATTTACTAGACAGCCTATATTTGAGTATGTATGTCAGTCATGCCACACAAAGAAAAGCATTAACTATTTTCAAAGTGTTCTGTTCAGAGACTGCTCACAATTGCTTCTTCTGCTCATCAGGTGGTTTCGCAATAGGTTGACTAATGCACATGTATGTAAAAACCTGAACATTTGGCTCATGCAAGCGTTTTCAATAACAGAGAGCCCAGGGAAGGGTATTTAGAATTATTTTGTTGATCGTCTAGTGGGCTCTGATGCTGTGGGAGGTGGAGGTGGACCCCGGCGATCCAGGTCATCAACGTAGGCCACAATCAGTTTCCTCCTCTCCTCTGGTACACAGTCCAGTACTAGATACCGTTTGTCATTCTGCAAAATCTTTTCTACGTCTTTCAGGTGCTGGTCAGATTCTTGGATTAGCTTTTTGGATCTGAAATAAGAAAAAAAGTACAAGAATTACTGACTGCTGTTCACTGGTCTTTCAGAAATGAGCCGGAAATGTCCATCTAGTTCCTAATTGTGTTTCCACTTTTTTTAAAGAAAAATTTCACTGCAGCAGTCACCTTTGTAAATCGCCTCGGCAAAGACTCCAAGGAGTGAAAGGGCCTCAGAAGCTGAATTACCCTCCCACCCCTACTGGTGGTCCCTCCAGATCAGGGCTGAGGGTGGGTAGGTAAATCTTGCCCGTGCTGTACCTGTTCTGTGGATGAACAGAGGACTTCAGTCTGCGGGGCTGCCAATCCCAGCATCTTTCACAAGCTTTCACTTTCACATCTTTCACTAAATTAACTATAAAAATGTAGAAAGAAGTCTTACTTCACATCTAATTTAAAAGCCCAAGCTGATGCAAAACATTAAGGATCCTGACCAAAAAATCCAAATGACAAAACACCTGAGAACCACACCCTCAGCACTATCTATCCTCCCGTGCACACCCTTCATCAAGGTTGTCTTTAAAGAAAGAAATGCTGGAGCATGAAGCATAACTAGTTCCTTGCACATGACTGAAGGCAATGCCAAACTGATTTCCTGATGAAAGGTTACTAGTGGTGATGGATTACTGGGTGTGCTACACCAAAAACCTTCTTTTAAGGGCTCTGATTTTTTTTTAATTTTTTTTTTAAAAAAAATAAATGTATCCAGCAAACTGATTTCCCAAGAGGGAAAAAATGATTTTTCTGCCTTAACAAGATGATTTCAGGCATTGACAGTCTAACCACACTCAGCAGTCCTCAGAGGAGGCAAAGATAATTCATAGTGAAGGATTCATTTCAAGTCTTTTCGTGAATTCCAATTCTTAAAGAGTTGAGGGTCCTCAAAAAAGTAAAAAGAAGCAGTGAAGTAAAAATAAAAGTGTATTTAAAAACTGGATGTAGATAACACAAAATAAGAATTGACATCTGGGCCCTTTCTTTAAAAAAACAAAACAAAATCAAAAAGGTACTGTGGTACAGCCTGTATCTGCCTTTGCGGAGAGCTGGCATCTTCTGACCCCTACAACTCACAATGTCAACCTGTGTGTGAGTGAACAGTATGCTCTGCCATCAGAGTACAGGCTAGGAGACACCGCTGCCAGTGGAACACCTGACTGCACGCACCTGTACGTGATGAATTTGGTCTCTTTCAAGAGTGTCCTGAAGTCAGCTTTGGCAGTGATGTATTTGTCTCTGATGTATTCTTCAAATTCCCTTTGCTTTTTCTGCAGGGATAGGGGAAAAAAATAAGATTAACGAGAAAACCCATAAACTTTAAAACAACTTCTTTATTAAAGCCGTAATCTGTGAGTCCTGTAATAAAATTCAGAATAGAAAAAGACAAAGAAATGATATATTTTTTTTTCTATAGAACTTACTGTAGTATATAAGCTACACATTCTTAAGAAGAAAGAAAAAAAACCACAAGGGTGTGGAGGTACATTCAGCTAATATGAAAGCTGTCTTCATAATGTTCTCAGGAAGTAAGCACAAGAGAAACAAGGCACTAAGAATCAAGCACTCATTTCCTATGGAGTGTCTATATTCCAGCACAAAGAATAATGCCATATAATGCATGGATATACAGAGCAAGAGAACACTCAGAATATAAGTACATATTGTGCATTTGGCTTTCTCGTGAGGAATTGTAATGCAAGTTCTGTATTATCTGTATAGACCTTGCTATTGCTTCCTTATGAGCAGTGAGGTAAATTAGGAATTGACAGTGGGTCCTCTGGCTATCAGTCTATGACTCTTTCCTAGTTCTACATATTTTGTGGTAAACACATCAAAAATTCAACTTAGTCGAGTTTGACTAAAGTTTGAGAAATTCAGTCTCTGGGCTTTTCAATGTCAGACCTAGAGATACCAATCAGTGACAAAATAAGTAACAGCAGAGGGACAAATGGTGTGTTATGGAAAGTTATTTTGCTGTATTATTTCCTATATGAGACATCAGGTGAGTTTCTTTCCTACACAGAAGCCAGTGCACAAGAACTTGGCTCTGCTTTTAAAATCTCATGCACAGGAGACTCTGCTACTGTAGTCTCCTTGGCAGAAACTCAGGACCTCACACTGTTTGTCAGTGACTTCAAAGGAAATGAGTACCAACTGCCAGCCTAATATTCTCCTACCAGAAACTAAGTATAGTTTCTTTCAATTGGTAAGATCCTTAAACACAAACTCAACCCTACTAATTAAAATTCTAAGCTTTAGATTACTGCTTTCTTGTTAATGTATGGAGCACAATTTTTAAAAATATGTACTTGAAAGCCAGGCATTTCAGCACATGCCTTTAATCCCAGCTCTAGGAAGGCAGAGAGGCAGGTGGATTTCTATGAGTTCGAAGCCAGCCTGGTCTACAAAGTGAATTCCAGGACAGTTAAGGAACTTACAGAGAAACCCTATCTTGAAAAACAAAGCAAATAAATAAAATGTACCTAAATCCTGGTTTCTATTTCACTTAAAATCATGTTTGTAAAAATAAGTTTCATGTTTGGTCGAGCCACTAATGACATGTCCATCTATTAGCATTTATAAACTTCAAGGTGTTGTAGTGCACATCCGTAGTCTCAGCACTCTGTAAGCTAAGGCTACAGAGTGCTACCTGAACGACATAGTTAATTCCATGCAAACCCAAGTGCCATAAAGAGATATCCCAAATCCTCTTACCCTGTCACTAGAGGAGAACTTAATGCACCGAGGATCTTCCTTAATTATTTTTTTCACTTCTTTCCATGTGGATGTTAAGGTAATCTTTGGAGAAAAAAAAAAAAAACAAATGAAGAGAAAACATAAATACAATTCCCTTTTACTCAGGGAGTCAAACTGCAGCACATATGGTACATAATATTACACACTGACCTGCAATCTCTTGTAATGCCCAAGCGTAACTGAACTAGTTAGGGACAGGGAGCAGCTTTAATACAATTTCTTTTTGCTGGCTTGACACAAGAGTTATTTTCATGGCCATACTTTCAAGGTGGCCTAAGACAATCACCTGCAAACCCTGTATTTACATGGGCAAACATCATAACTTCTGAAGAAACCATCACTAAAAAGAGCAGATAAACAGGAACAAAACCTGGATAACAAAGTATACAAATTGCCAGATAAGGGGCTATAGCACCACACTGTAAACAGAAGGAAAGAAGTAGAGCCCACTGGTAATGCACAGCTAAGGGCATTTCAGTCCCAGAGAAGCAGCTATACATTTGGAAGCTGCAAAAAGAACTCATCCATTCCTGACAAGTGACATAGTGGCATGTTTTAAAGGGGGGAAAATCAGAAGAGAATGACACAAAGCCTAAGAATTCAAAAATGGGTCTGACCAAGACACCAAAAACTACGTCAGTATATTGTACTATCAAACTATAAATGAAGATTCCAGAAATAAAAGACAGGGACTCTCACCGCAGAAGTTTCATCCAGAAGCTGCCTAAAGTGCTCCCTCTTCTTTTTGGTAAGTGCTTCAATGTGCTCATTAAAAAGTTTCTCTTTCTCCTCTCTTTCCAATAAGGACCCAGATTCCCAGCGGTGATCTTTCCGGAGGGTTCTCCTTGTATCAGACCATGACACATCAGAAGAACGTACCTAAAAACAAAGAACAATGTGCGTGCTTGGTGTGCACATGCACGCGCGTGCACATACATGCGCACACCCACAAACACCACCAAGTAGACTTTGTGTATTTACACAGTAAGAAGCTCAACACTGTGGTCAGGAATGATTAACTTCATCTGGGCTTTACAAAGGTAGTCACATTCAAAACTAAAATACATTTCCTGAAAAACAAACAACCTTTTGACTACATTACCTCATAAAGGAATCCTGTGGTAAAAGACCACTTTACGTACAACATTTAGAAAGTAAATTGTTCAGGAGATTAGCTTACCACCAGGTTAATCAACAACCAAGCAATGTACATTTCCAGTAATTTAAGCAAAAACCTTGTGGTTAATGCCATTTTAGTTAAGAAGTCACCTAACACCTATTTTAGAACAGACACCTTAACTCCCAGTGATCAATTACATGATGAATAATACTCAAGCTGGGGGTAGTGGGTAAAAATGAGAAGCTGATCATCTTCCAGTTATGACCACTAAAAAGTTTAAACAAGTCTCAAAATGTGTCAAATTAAAAAAAATGTTAATTTTGTCGTCTTTTATCACGCAGTATCTCCTCCCCAAAAAGCAATACAATCAAATCTGGACTTATTAACCTAACCAATCTACTAGAAGCAACACTTCTAACCCACAGCAAAAGTCAAAGTAATATATGGGAATTGGTGAGCACGGCAACGCACATTCACAAAATAGTTAAGGGTAAAAATCATATGACTATCATTAGATATAGAAAAAAATATCAAAATTTAATACCCTTTCTTAACAAAAACTCAGAGTAGGAACCACCAAGATGGTTCAATAGGTAAAGGCACTTGCTGCCAAGTTCAATGACCCGAGTCTAATCCCAGGAATCCATATGGTAGAAGAAGAGAACAGACTCCTGAAAGGTGTTCTGTGAAGTCTACAATACTGCAGGGAACAAGGGCATACACACACTTTCACGAAAATAAATGCAATAGACTGGATATAGGGGAATATAATTCAATGCAATTTAGACCATCCATGATGAGTCATAGCTAATCATCTCTAACAGTGAGAAATTGAACATTTTCCTTCAAGATGTGAGCTATTAGGACATCCACTCTTAGACCTCCCTCTCAAAACAGTACTTTTAGAAGACAAGAGAAAAAAGACATCTAAACAGAAAGTAAGACTTTAAAATGTCTCTAGTTGCTGATGACATGATCCTACATATAGAAAAAACTGGAGACTCCACCAAAACACTATTAAAAATGATAAATTTAGCAAAGTTAAAAGGATATAAAAATCACCACACAAATGTTAGTATAATCTCACAAGCAACAACATTAACAACACTCTCCCAAAAACAGTGGTGTAAATTTAAGCCAGGAGTAGGAATTTACTTGTATGCTAAAAACTATTACACATTGACAAAAAGAAAAATTGAGTAAAGTACAAACAACTTGAACGATATTCTGTGCCTGCAGATTAACTTCCTATACAGTCACAAGACCCTAAGAGCCAAGACAATCTTGAGCACGAAGAACTAAACACTCAAAATTTCAAAATGTAATTATGGAAACAAGAGACAAAGTGACAGAAAGCATCACAAATCCAGCTGATCCACCACAGTATCAATGGCACAGTACTAAAAGTTAAGTCACACTACAATGACAGGAAATAGGGAAAATGAAAAGACCGAGAGGAAAGAAGAAAAGTATACAAATACTTTTATCACTTATCAAACATCTAAATACGTGTTTGGCCCTGGAACTACAACTAAGTAAGATAACAACTGTCATTTCTTTCTGAATTTGTATTTTCTATAGGACAAATGTAGCAAGTATGACAGTGGTGTATGCTACACACAAGGAGCTATGGGTGAGAAAGAGCTTTTAGGAGAGGGTGGTATGAACTCTTTGTTTTGCCTAGCTTATTTATTTATTTATTTGGTTTTTTGAGACAGGGTCTCTGTGTAGCCCTGGCTGTCCTTGAACTCAGAGATCCACTTGCCTTTGCCTCCCAAGTGCTGGGATTAAACGCGTGGATGCACCACCACCGCCCAGTCAGTGTGCACGCTTCAAAAATGAGAAAGTGTGTCACTGCGGTAGGAAGGTGAAGGACTGCCACAGACAGAAGGTGCTTCCTTAGGTTAAAGAAAGTTGCACACCAAGGATCGAGGAGCTCAAGAGTGATAAGAGAAATGTAGACAAGGAACTTTATCCAAGGACCTGAACTAGATATGGGGTTTCACACCTGTCAAGGTGAGAGGATCAGTCACTGAGACCAGTCTGGGCAACAAAGGAAAACCCTGTCCTAGAACAAACAAACAAAGGAACTGAATTTAAAAAAAAATAAATAAATAAAAGTCAAGAGCTGAACTTGACTGGCAGGCAGCTGCTGGGAGTATGAAGAGTCTTTGCCTCCTTCCAGAGCCAGGAAAGACAAAAAATGAGGTTTGCTCTTCACAAAATCATTGCAACTGCAATTAAAGCAAAAGCCGTGGGGGAATGTCCAGAAGGAAAGAGATCTCAAACTACTGAAAATGTCAGGACACAAAACACAAAAGAGTGCAGCAGAGCAAGGAAGAAATGAAGTGACAGCAGTAGCAGGAGACAGTGTAGGAAAAACAATGACTGGGAGGGGCACACAGCAGAACGATCCCAACTCTCAGTGTCTCCTACACACCTCAACAGCTCAGGACTAAGGGAGAGGACCTTCAAGAAAGTCTCAGAGCCATCTCTTGGGCCAGCACCCCCCAGCACTGTATCTCACACCATCTACTGTATGCCTCTTATCACCACAATGATCCTAAACCAGTGGTTCTCACATATCAGATATCCTGGATATCAGATATTTACATTATGATTCATAAGGGTAGCAAAATTACAGTTATGAAGTAGTAATGAAAATAATTATACAGTTGGGGGTCACCACAACATGAGAAACTGTTCTAAAGGGTCACAGCATTAGGAAAATTGAGCTACTAGCCCTAAAACATCCAGAAAAAAGTCCAATTATGCTCAGCATTTCAATGGCAGTATGTAATATTTCAAGATGGCTTTCACCAAAACCTATCTTAAAAATTATTTTGAAGTTACAAATTTTTATTTGTAAAACATTGAACCTTGAAACTTCTTGTTTTCCTATGCCAATAGTACTAATACCAAGAATTCAATTTTTAAATGCTCCACAAATAAGAAATATTTCATAATCAATTTACAGAACATTGGTAATAAAATGGACTTCCAACATCCAGTATTCAGAAGAAAAGTACCATGTCAGACAGAAGAGCCTTGAAATTCTGGATTGCTTCTTCTCGTTTGTGCTGTTCTCTCTCTCGGTCAATTTCTTTAGTTTGCTCAGAACGTGCTTTTTGAACTTCTCTTTCTCGTTCTCGGAGGCTTGCCTCAATTCGGGCTTGCCTTTCTAGCTCCTTTTCCTTTTCTGAATCTAAATTCTGTAAAAATAAAATTACATTATCCTCCTTATCAACATCATTAAGATATTTTTCATAAGTTGGGCAGTGGCAGTGCACGCGTTTGGTCACAGCACTTGGAAGGCAAGGCAAGTGATCTATGAGTTCAAGGCCAGCCTGGTCTACAGAGCAAGTCCCAGGATAGCCAGGGGCTACACAGAGAAACTCTTTGTCTTGAAGATTTTTTCTCCCATAAAACACCTTGTCAACAAGTGTTCAAGTTTAATTTTTGCCCAGAACATTTCTAAACATGTCCTCTCAATCAACTACAAGATTCATAATTCCACCCCAATATCCAAGCAACATACACCCTTAAACAACATTAAGCAATGTAATACCCAAGGGTATAGAGCGTAACTGTTACCTTAGCTATTTTTTCTATGTACTGTTTGAAAAGGTCTTCTCTCATTGAAGAACTATCCACCGCTTTGTACCGTGGGTCACTTTCTACTTTGTCTTTTACTTTGCTCCATCGAGACTGACTGTCCAAGTGATGATTGGATAACAGCTCAAAGAAATCCGATTTAATCTACATTTTAAAACAAGAGGGAGCAAGATGATGCACTGTGAGAAATTCTCCTTGTCTAAGTAATTAACAACTCAACAACCTACTTCTTACCTTAAACATGATCATAGTAACTTTTAAAAGTCACTTACTTGGAGGGCAATGAATCTTACTGAAAGAGCAATTCCCCCCATTATTAAGAAAAGATAAAACTCAAGATGCATACAGACTACTTAAAATCTGCCAAATTCCCACCATGATATTTTAAACTATACAGACAACAGCATTTAGTTGCTTACAACTTGAACTGAGATGCACACAGTGTTAGCAAGATCCAGGCTTATGAGGTCACAGCAAAATACTTTAAGATGAAGATGGTAAGAATGATTCATTTTAAAAACTAGATGAATAATTTTCATTCATTAAAATTAAGAGAGAATCCAGAAATCACTGAACATAAAAAGCAAGTTTTTATGACCTGCTACCAAATGTCTAAAATAAAAGAATTTAAAACTTCTATTTGCTTTAAAACACAATATTTATACCTACTTTCCTAAGTAAATTATACAAATTTTTATAATTACAATTAGTTTACAAAAGTATTCCAGTGTCTACTTTTTGAGTAGTAGGTGAACATTCACTTTGTAATAAAGTTTAGAGTATACACATTTGTCAAGTACTATCATCAAATTCAGTGTCAAAGGCCCCAAGTAATACTAAACCCAGACCTCAACCCCAAGAGAGGTCTGTTTAACAGGGGAGAAAACGTGGGGGGCACTTGCTTTATGAATCTCCACTGGGTTTTACATGTTCATCCTTTGATTATTACGTACTGTTACAGAAGAAGATAACCCAGAGTCGGTTCAACAAAGGATTCCGGTTAAGTCTCCCTTTTACCACTGGGATTTAAATATTCTACCTTTCTCCTGACCGAGGAAGGAGGAATTAGAAATGGCATTAGAATAATCTAAGATGTGTGGCACAAGAATGAACGGATGATGCTTTCTGTCTATTCCTAGTATCATGCCCTCTCAGAACCATATTTCTCCTATCAGGATTATGGGAAGTTATGTTCTTTTTGAAAATCATTGTAAAGTTCTAAGACAAAGAACGTCTGTATCAGAAATATTTTTGAGCCAATCAGCCATGAATTTGTTATTAAACTTGAACCTTATCTTAGCTTGAATTAATAAGAAATGCCCATAGGCCCAGTTTTTCAAGTATTAAAGCATTTGATATAATGGCAAATAGTATAATAAAAATTCACATGGTCAACTTTGTATCTAATAAACCAAATTCCTAGGTGTATTTGGTAACTAGAAGGTGAAATTTACACTAAAATAACACATGTACTTTGTGTCAAAAAAGATTTAAGCCATGGGAATTTATATTAACTTAAAACTCTTCAAACACTAGATGTAAACTATATAAAGTAGTTACAGTTTTTAATATGTGTGATACATAAACAAATACTATAAATAAACTCTTAAAATCTTTTCATTGTTGGCATTACCATGACAAGCCTACTAAAGCTGCTAAGTATGAAGAAAAGTAGTTAATAAATGAACAGGGAAAATAAAATTTACCATCAGCTTAACTCACAGCCCGTTTTTATCCTTACCACAGCAAAAATGGACTGTACAGCACACAACTTTAGACAGAAAAAAATGCAAATTTCCTAACATGATTAACTCCACTACTGTTGCCTTCAAAGGTGCAGTTATAAAGGATGAAGTGTTCCCAGTAAGCAGCAGTAAACAAAAGCTCAAGCACTGGCTTCACAAAACAGAATGCACACTCCCATCAGGTAAAAGCCAATCAACTCTAAGGGCATGTTTTTACAAAATGAAAAGCTACAGTGAAGCAGACCCTAATTATCCATACCCTGCTACTGCTGCCAGTAGTCTTACCAATAACAAGGTGACACTTTTTAAAGTCTAAGATTAATCGAAACAATACAGAGGAAGAGATAAAATTTATTAACTAAATACCACAAAATGTGAACATAAAATCTATTACACTTAACCCTTGTAAATTCTCTGACACTTAACCCTTGTAAATTCTCTGATGGTCTAGCAATCTGTTTTGCATTTTTTTTAAATTAGCTCAATCTGTCTTTATAATCTAGAGGATAAAGATTTTATAGAAGTCTTTATTCGGATGTATTTGCTGTCCTGTCTATTGAATGCTCTTGACTGGGGACACCACACTGTAGGGATATCAGGGGAAACTCTAAAAATAACACATGGAAGTACCAGAACTTCAGGACGCTAAAGCAACAACAGCACAACTAGGAGATCCCTTAATACCAAAAGCAGCACAGGGCAGCTGTTAAAACAAAGGCAGTTGTGACCCAGTCGCAAAGAAAGCAAAATGTGACTGCTTCGCCAAAAAAGGCACCAAGCCACGTGGCCAAAATAGACAAGTATTGGCTAATACAAGTTATAAGAATTAGTTAATAAAGAAGAGCCTGAAATACTGGGCCAATCGGTTTATAATTGGGGGGAAAAAAACCACATAGAATAAAACTGCAAAGTTTTATTATAAAATAAAATTCTTAAGTTATTCCAAACATGTTTATAGAAAATTGTTATTAAAAAAACAATTTACATTAAGTGTAATCATATACTAGCAAAGGATCGTTTGGTTTTTGTTAATTAAATACATTATTCTAAAAGTCAAAAGCAGAATAAGAGCACTGGCTGTTCTTCCAGAGGACCCAGGTTCAATTCCCAGCACCCACATGGCGGCTCACAACTAAATGTAACTTCAGTTCCAGGGTTTCTGACACCATCACACAAACATACATGCAGGTAAAACACCAATGAACATAAAATAAAAATAAAAAAACACATTAAAAAAAGAGTAGCAATTCATTTATGTGATCCTAACAGATATATAAAATATTCATGTAATTTCTGTTTACATGATAATTCTATTCTGTACATTTCTTTTAAGAAGCATAATCATTTAAAATTATCTGTAAAGTAATTCTATAAAAGTTTACTTTGAAGCCCAATATATCAGATAACCAGAGTTCTCCTATAACCATCAAAAGCTGTTTCATCTAATATTCTTACTATTTTAATTGGAAGAGGCTTCTGAACAATGAGACTTGGGATGATTTCCCTAACAACATTTCTTAACAGAATTTATAACATTTTAGCTTCCCACAATAGGAAGCAATTTTGAGTATCAGGAATGATGAGGCTCCAGAGGGGCTATTTCCCCCATTACAAAGTATACTGGAACACTCAGGAGAGTAGCTGTTTTGATGGCTCACACACCACTGGTGCCATCTCCCCACTGTTCTGCCTCCACAGTGGTGAGCTCTCTATTCCTGACATTGCTATCAAATGACATTTCAGACGCATTAATCTTTAATAGCTGACCTTTAATTCTGAAAAGCAATTTATATGTAAGATACATTTACTGAAAGATTAGAAACTTACTAAAATGATATTTTTATGCAATAAAAAGATTAAGAAGCCCTTTGAAATTCAAATGTTAGTATTTATAAAGACTTCTGAAATCTTAACATACTTTGGTTACCACGGAGCATGTAGTTCTAAAACCTAGTTCCAGGTTTACCAGATACCTTATTTAATAGCAATTCAAAATAGTTTATTGAGGTTTCTAAAATAAGGATTATGAAAATATATATATATGTATAATATATATATTATACCAACAATTGTGCAAAACACTGATCCAATTGCTTGTGCCTACAAACAAGGTTAGGAAATAGTATAATAATTAGTCCTCATCCACCAAACAGGCCACTAGAAATAAACCATCTTACCTTCTCACCTCTGGTCTTCGAATCTTCTTTTTCTTTCTTCCTTGCAGCTGCCACAAATTCATTAAACAATGCTTCTCTATCTTTCATCTTTTCAATTGCTTTGAATCTTGAATCTTTAGCATGTTTGGCAGCAAATTCACTAAAAGTAGCTCTGTAAGAAAATGGTCAGTATGCTAGCTTTAGTTGACTACTTGTTTGTAAAACAAGCATAAAAGGAACACACCATTTTCCTAGCAAGAATTATGTGCCACAGATGTGTAGGTCCCAAATCTCAACAGTGACACACAGTAAGGAAAGAAAGAGGCCCTAACTGAAAATGTGGTTGGTGGTTGTATGCCACCAGCCAAGATCAGGGAATGTAATAAATTACCTTTTAATAAAGGTACACCAAGTGGAAGAATGTATCTAGAGGCTTAATAACTCATCTACTACCCAAAAGTTTTGTAGCCAAGGCTTGCTTCAAACACAATGGGATAGCTTATCTGACCAACTCTTCCTAAACTGAACAAAGTACATAGGGCAACTGATGCACAGCAGATGATAACAGGTAGGAGTAACGGTACCTGAAAGAAGAGAATTCATGAGGTATACCATACTGTTATATATCTTCATGTAACTGCCCAAGGTGCAGAGCTAGGTGCATATAACACAGTGGCCACAAGAATTTGTGCACTAAAAGAGCAGAGGAAGAAGTCCTAGAGACAAGATTCCCCAGAAGACTCATTGAGGGGTAATTCCCAATGGGGCCTCAGACACAACCTACCTGTAGAAAAGCATGGCACAACCATTTTCTCTGCTGTCATCACAGCTAAGAGTGTAAAAGCGTCAGGGCATGGTGGCACACACCTTTAATCCTACCAGTAGGAAGGCAGAGGCAGATGGATCTCTGAGTTCGAAGCCAGCCTTATCTACATAGCAAGTTTTAGAACAGCCAGAGCTATTAACACAGAGAAACCTGAGTTTGGTTTCCTACACCTACCTCAGATGGCTTACAACCACCTATAATTCCACTTCCAGGGTAATCCAATACCCTTTATGGTCTCTGCACGTCACTGCACTCACACCCTCACATAGACATACACACACATAATTAAAAATAAAATAACTACAGAGATAATAGATTTTCAAATGTGCTGAAAGAATAGCATCAAGCAAGCCCATAAGGGAGATAGTTCCATTTGCACAAGCCCACCCTAGTAAAACATAAAAGTCAAGCCAGTAATTACACTGTCTGCTTAGCAAATGGAAGATATAAGAGTACAGAGTTTGTAAAATCCATAATGCTAAATATTAAAAAATATGACACATACAAAGAATTATGTACATAGCTTCAGGGAAAACAAACCCTAGACAGACATCCAGATACTGTTCTAAGAACCAATCAATGTTTTCAAGCTATTATAATTACACTAGAAAATTAAATAAAAATCAATTCAAACAACTGAAAATTATCTTAATTAATAGTTTCAACACACAAGTTGGCTTCAACCTTACAAAGATCCACCTGCTTCTGCCTCCAGAGTGTTGAGATTAAATGCATGCACACCCAAACCAGAAAACATGTTTACAAAAGTTAAAACCATTAAAAAAGATTAACTGAGTATGCTTAACATTATAATGGACACACTAAGAAGGTTATTTATGTGAAAGTGAGATCAGTAACAAAGGATGAGCCACAGAAATGACTGACGGTGGGGAGCCAGGAACATAGCACTACTTACTAACACATGAACAGGCAGACCCCCAAAAAAGCCAAGAGTACATGAGGACACAAAATCACTAGCCAGAATTTCCCAAATTTAATTAAAAATACCAATTTTTAATTCTAAAAATCTTCGCCAACCCTAGAATGTCAACTACAAAGATAATGGCTCTAGGCTAAGGACATAATGAGGTAAAGGGGCAGTTCCTACAAGCCAAACAGTCATGAGCTTCAGTTAGGGCTGCCTACCTTTCTCAGTCCTAACAGAAAGGTGCAACTTGTCCTCTGTGCTATTTCTTTCTTTTAGATGCTGGCCAGAACCAAAGTGGGCTTTGACCGGAACTTCGGGCTTTCTTACTTTTCCTCTACAGCGTCTCCCCATCGTGCACCACCTGTCTAACCAGTTTCTGATCTCTGAGCCTGCTCACATGGCTCGGACCTTCTCATTCTCCTCCTCCAGGCAGCTGCTGAGATTTACAGCTTGCCTGGCCTGGGATTTTTTTTAATCTAAAAAAACTATACTCATGGGGCTGGAGAGATGGCTCAGCGGTTGAGAGCATTGCCTGCTCTTCCAAAGGTCCTGAGTTCAATTCCCAGCAACCACATGGTGGCTCACAACCATCTGTAATGAGGTCTGGTGCCCTCTTCTGGCCTTCAGGGACACACACAGAAAGAATATTGCATACATAATAAATAAATAAATTAAAAAAAAAAAAAACTATACTCAAACTTCAAAAACAGGAAAAAGGTAATTTTCCCATGAATACAAAGCATTCTTTATAAAGCTTATACAATGAGATTTACTCCTACAATAAAACACTTTCATGTGGGAAGGAAAAATAAGGCTTATTTATCCCTTTAAAACTCATGTTAATACAAAAAATACACTACCTTCTGTGTTAAAACAGCAAGCTAACACCACTATAGTCCAACTAAGCCACTCCTACCTACACTATTTCGAGCAACAGCAAACTCTTCTCTTGTCACCACCACCTAATTTGCTTGTTTACTGTCCTTATCTACAAAATAGGTAGGTAGAACTTGATTACCTCACTCACTCTGCCACACATACACACTTGATTATGGGGGAAATACATACTCAGATGTGACTGGTAAAACACATACCTTGGATTAAACTTTGCTTCTTCCATCATTTTTTTGAAATCTTCCTTGGCTTGCATTATTTTGTTTTTCTTTTCTCTGCGTTCTTCCTCTGCTCTGGTCTTGACATACTGATCAAACACCTACCACACACACACACACACAAAAATACCAATTTTATAATGCAGTCTTAATAGAAAATTATAAAACAAAGACTTCATCCAAACTGTACTAGGGCCTGTATACTAAGTATAGATAATTAACAGTACATTATCTCCAGCAAATCTCACTTCAAAGTTTCACCAAAATAGTGCACAAGTATATGGCTCTCCATTTAGCAGTCTGGGACAAAATAGAAAAAGAGAATCAAAGAAAAGTTTCATAATTTTCTCCCAATGGTACAATATATAAGTATTTCAAACAGAGACTTCCAAGCTAAACCATAGTCCTCTTGAACTCATTCTAGCAAAGTCAGAAGCACAGAGTCCATAATTTAATTCTACTTCAATACTTAAGTCTATTCTATACTATCTCCCCCCTTAGTATTGTACAACCAAGATGAGTTAACTAAGATTTAAATGTCTGGGTGTGTATAACGATTTGTTTGAACAGGCATACTCATTGCTTTACATATTGTCTATGATGCTTCCACACTAAAATAACAAGTTCAGTTTCAACTGGACCACAAAACCCCACTATTATCTGGCCCTTAAGAAGTTTGCTCCCTGTTCTAAAAGGTCACATAAACGAGTGTCTCCTATCTTGAGGCAACATGATTTCTGAAAGCAGCATGCCAGAATAAGAACTGCATCTCAGAACTGAAGCACAGTTCTCTCTGAACTATGGGGGTTGGGGCTACTCCCCTCAATTACTAATCTAGGTAATCCCTCACAGGCATGCCCAAAGACTTGTCTTCCTGGGTAAGTCCAGATTCTGTCAAACTGACAATATTAGCCATAACCAGAGCATCTTTGTAGAAGTGTCACCATGGGAACCCACTCAGATGGCAAGCTGTTTTGGTGCTTCACTCTTCACCATGAGGCAAGAGTTCAAAGGAATCTGGTTTAGGACTCTGGCAAAATCAAAATTCCAAAGGAAAGGGGGGGGGGGAACGGGACACAACACACACAATTTAAACAACTTATGAAACTAACTATAAAAGAAATCTAAAAAAACCTTAGAAATTGATGTGGAAAAAGTAAAATTTGAACTAAACAAGTTGGCTGACAATAGTGAGGGAAAGCACATTTAAAAAGAATCAAGAGAAAAGAACAGGATTTAAGGATGAGGGCTATGGATTTAGTTCAGCGGCAGAGCACATGCCCGACACATGGAAGACCAGGGGTTCAATATCCGATACCACAGAAAAAAAGGGAAGGGGAATAAAAGGTGCAAGAGAGAGGCTGGGGATGAACCCAGAACTCAGAAAAGTAAATCTGCTGCTTCAAAACAAAACAAAACAAATTTGGAGAAACTGTGACTGGGAAGTTCATGCACCATACAGAGAACCTAGTATTATTATTATTTATTTATTTTTTTAGTTTTTCGAGACAGGGTTTCTCTGTAGCTTTGGAGCCTGTCCTGGCACTAGCTCTTGTAGACCAGGCTGGCCTAGAACTCACAGAGATCCGCCTGCCTCTGCCTCCCGAGTGCTGGGATTAAAGGCGTTATTATTTTTATAAACGTGTATAGTGTCAAACTTTCTTCTAAACACTTATCTCTATACCCAAAATTTACTCAAGCTTTCAGCCCTCATCATAGAACCTCCTTTTTGCAGTCGATGGCTATTAATAAAGAATGAGTAGCTCTAGAGTCCTCAATCCTAAATGAGACACCTGTATCATACTCCTCCCATAGTGCAGGGAGCACTGTGGAAGAGGAATTGGAACTACGCTAAAGCAGATGTTGAGGAGGAGCCAGAGGCTATGACTGCCTGAAAAAGACCCGGTTAAGACCAGCCCAGGGCAAAGTCCAGCACAAAAGAGGAAGGGCTACAGCACTTACATAAAGATGAAGACTTCAGCAATTAAGGACTGTTGAGTAGAATGGCCCACTAGGTTACCTTGCACACAGGAAAGCACTGAACTGGACTCAGTGGGCTATGAAAAGAGGACGTGAGCTGGGAAGCAGTCATGGCAACGGAGGGTCTGGGAAGAGCTGGGGTTGATATTATAATACATTGCATGCGTGTATGAAACTCAAAAAGTAACAATAATAGTGACAACAAAAGTAATGAATGAAAGAGAATTTCCTAAAACTGAAAGACGGCAATTTCCATATTGCATAATGTAATCTACTAGATAGTGTTCCAGTGAATCAAATCTCACTGGAACACCATCAGATCACAAAGGGTTGAGAGAGAATGTACATACTTACTGGGCCTAAGGGAGTCAAGAAAATAATAGGTAACACTACAGCTTCAAAAATACCTCTCAGGGGGCTGGAGAGATAGCTCAGTGGTTAAGAGCACTGCCTGCTCTTCCAAAGGTCCTGAGTTCAATTCCCCAGCAACCACATGGTGGCTCACAACCATCTGTAATGAGAGCTGGTGCCCTCTTCTGGCCTGCAGGCAGAGTACTGAGAATACTGTATATGTAATAAATAAATATTTAAAAAAAAATACCTCTCAACATTAAAAAGCAAAGCAAAATCCTTAAGAAACAATACTTAGCCAGCCCTACAGTGCCAAAAAAGACACAAACAAGGCTTCCTCAAATATGTAAAACTCAGTAAGTTATCAACACCCACCCCCCACTTCGTTGTAAGCTAAAAAGGGATGAAAGCAGCAAAAATAAGATCAACAAAAACCACCTCTGATTGGGCACAATGAAGGTAGATGGAGCACAATTTTGAAAGCAGCCCAGACTACATCGGAATATCCATCTTAAATGTACGCACCAAGGAGGAGTTCAATAGCAGAGCATTACTCAGCTCATAGAACACCTTCATCTACAGTACTACCCCAATGAAAACCAGACAAAAACTTCATGATGGAGCCAACCCTACAAACGGATGAAAGAGGCCTTCCAAATGATCAGAGTTCATCTCTGAAGATGACAGCCAAACAGAAGGTGAATTCAGAGAGCTGTGGGGGAAAATGTCTCACTCCAGCATCAGAAGGTCCATAAATACACATGAGATAAACAGAAAATGTTTCCTAAAATGCCTCTCGCCAGGCCAGTCTACACACAGCACCATCAACAAAACTGTATGTACTGAAACTCTAGATTACCTTATCCTGCCAGAGACAGACAACACTCCTTAAGTCACAGGAAAGCCTCTTTTCTCCTATCTTCCTAATCACCCAAGTATTACATAATATATTAAAAGTAACTTCTTTGCTTGAAGCAGGAACATAAATGAAAGCCTCTGCATCTCTGCTTTCTGAGTGTCAATATTACCACAACAGCCTCTGTCAACTTTTTCGATACTTGAAAGAATTGTATATCCCCTCCTTTAAGATAGTCCAGACAATGAATGCTATGAATTACTGAGATGCACATCATAGAAAATAAGGGTTCTCCTATGCTCTCAAATAGCTCCTTATTCTTATCACGCTTTCCAATATACTTGGTTGAATGTGCCCTATTTTAAGCCATCATTTTCTTTTAATTTCAACTCATGAATACAACAGTTACAATGAGAGTGGATAAGTTTTAGAAGTAATTCCTAGCTAAGTTCCTTTTACAAATATAAGCAAAACTACATTAGAAAAGGACTATACCACCTAGGCAGCTCTGGGGATGCTGGTAACATTTCTTGATCTTGGTAACTTACATGCATACATGTTCCTCTTGTAAATATTCACTCATCATTTTTGCTTTTCTAAGTGTTCTTTTTCTTCATAAAATAGTTTATGGGGCTGAAGGATGGCAACACCAGTAAAGTTTAAGCATGGGTACTGAATTCAGATTCCCAGCACCCACAGGAAAATCAGAAACAATGGTGTACATCTGGACCTCAGGCTCTGGTGGAGGGAGCGGATGAAGACAAAAGGATCCATAAAGGTTACTGGCCAGCCAGTCTAGCCAAGTCAGTAAGCTCCAGGTTCAACGAGAGACTAACAAAACTAAGGTGGACAATGAGGAAGGAAGACACCCAACCTTGACTTCTAATCTCCATTTGCACATGCATGCACTCACACATGCACATCACACCTGCATAAATATGTATGTTTACAAAACATGAGACTATCTAATTATCACATCAGTATCGCCTAGATGCACAATCCTAAAGAATCATGCTGGCAATGTGATCCTAACAGTCAATTTTCTGAAACTCTGAATTACATACATTAAAGCAATAACTCATCCAAATGTTAGTAATTATCTACACCAGAGCCTAAACTCCTCCACAGACTTCTGTGAAAACACTGTTTTATAATTTGTCACAACATATAATAAAAATTTCTAACCCTTTAGGATACCTTTCATCCAAAACAAGATTAAAGACAAACCATAAGCTAAAATGTATGGTTAGAACTGAAGGATGCAATTTTAGATTAAGACATTAAACTGAAATTTTTGTGAAGTCAAAACACAAACTTGGATAGGAAATTATGATGTGCAAATGTTTAGTAAGCACCTATTTACTTTATCCTTTATTTTTTATTCACATGCAAATAATAAAACCAAGTACTTAAGATATATATTTATACTTGAGTGCCAAATATGAATTTCTCTTTCCCCTCAGAACTACCACTACAGCTTTATGAAGACAGTATCTCCACAGAGGCTCTATTTGAAATAGCATCTCCATTGCTATATTGCAGTTCTAGGAAGTAGCTCAATCTCTACCAACTTGCAATGCTCCAGAAGTTGAAGAACTTAAGTTCTAAATAGTACTTGGGTTTCACTCAGACAGAAATCTTAACACCTACTAATGTAAAAAATGTGCTGTTAAGTCTTCTAGGTTTTTTTGTTTTTTATAATAGTCACTGATCCAGACACCATATAGAACAAGAACTAAACTGCTGCCCTTACAGAGTTTACATCCTGCAGGAGAGGGAAACATACGATAAACAATGTGATTTTATTTTATTTCCACTTATCTATTTGTATGTATACATGTGTATCTATCTGTGGAGTATGTATGTGGGCATGTATGCCACAGCACGTGTATGGAGAGCAGAGAACAATCTGCAGGGACTGGTTCTCTTCTTCCATCATGTGAGTTTGCAGATCAAACTCAGGTCAGGTGAGTCACCCTGCCAACTCCAATCTACTGATTTCAGATAATTAGAGCTATCAGTGTTATTCAAAAACCATAACAAAACCACAAAAGGTAAAGAGAATATTGATACAAACTGATTATGCAAAGGAAGTGTGTTGCCTTATCCGTTGGTGTGGCTATAATATGCACAGAGAAGAACTTTAGAGAAATATAGCAACGACCACATGTAAAACATTCCATGTCAAGAGTCTGTTTTACCTTAAATGAAATAGAATACATTAGACAATTTTAAGAATAGCAACTTAATCGAATTTCTCTTAAACCTTAAATGACTCTTGGCTACTATGTAGAAAAACTTGACTATGAAAGAAATAGAAGAATAAAAAAGGAAGAAAGGGGGCTATTAAAAAAATATGAGGCTACAAGATAAGAGTCCATCTTTGTGGCTTAGACGTGTAGTATTCATGCACACAAACATTCCAAGTACCACACTTCCCAGTATTCACAAACACAAACTGGCACACTGGTTAGGAAGGCAGTGAACAGTGGTCATGTCTGCTGGGAATTACAGATGGGTGTTTTTTTTCCTTCTTAAACTCTATTTTGTTATTTTCTACTCTAAATTTACATCATTTGCACAAATTGATAAATGCAGACATAACTTCATTAAGTATAAGGCACAATATATATGTTCATATGAAAGTGGCAAAAATAACCTTGTTTCTGAACTGGGAAAGCTTCCACACTGACCTAAGCACTAAGATGAAAAGTATGTTGTGAAGTACTGTTAAAAAAAAAAAAAAAACCACATGGAGGTTAAAGGGTGTGTGCTGTGACTCCAGCACACGAGAGCAGTGCAGAAGGACTGTGAGCTCAGCCAGGCTGGGAGCTTGTTTAAACACTTAAAACATCAAATTTCATTTAAGTAAGTTCTCACTATTTTATTTCCTTTTACCTGTTTTCTTTCTTTAGGATTGAGAAGCAAGTACCGAGGGTCAAATACTATCTTGTGCAACTCCTTCTCCCACGTTGAAAAAGCAGACACCTTTAAAATAAAAAGAAAGCATTGCCTCATAATTAAGCAGAAAGGTCATAATTTTGCTTGAAATCTACAGGACATCTGTTTATAAAGGAGACATTAAAACCATAGTGAAGTTTCCATCACTAATAAATGATAAGCAGTGGGAGGCTAGCAACAGCAAATTTCCACATTAATTGGCTCTGACCATTTCTTTGTTATAAAGAAATAACACACACTTCATTGCTCATTAAAATAACCACTACTGTGTGACATTTTAACCTTAGTACATCAGAAAAGGCCTTGAAGATTTGCATTTTGATTTCACACCCTTAACTGCAATCTTAAAAGCAATATTGTGATTTAAAATAGAATGGCTTACTTATTCAAACACATTTGCGAATACAACCAAAGTTTCTTTCTCATTTAGCTTTCAATATCATAAAGTATCGGTTTTTCGCCAAAAGTCACTCTGAAGATAGTGGAAGAATCATATATACTTTACCTATCTGAAGCAGTCCGCAATTCTGCAACGTTAATACTCATTCATGCTACCGAAATTATATGACCCCACAAATGTTAAATGCTATTTTTACTTAAGGACAGCAAAATGCCATTTAGTTTAACATGATATAAGCCAAGGAAAAGGCCACTTCAAAAGTGTACAGTAATTTAATAGCTTCCCTTATCCTTCCCACCCCAATTTTATGAGCACTAACCTTAGATTTGACCTTTTAGCAAGACATATTTATATTACTTATATAAAACAGAAATATCTCCCCCAAAGATTGTTTTCTGACCCCTCTCTCTAGCAGCATGTCCTTGAACTGCTTCATTCGAGCCTCCAGAGGGACAATGGCCCTTTCTCGGGCAGCTTTAATTTCAGCTTCCATGGCAGCTTCTTTCTCTGAATCAATGTCTTTATTATCATCTCTCCTATAAAAAAAATAAATCGTAAAATGGTATTAATACAAATCTTACTAAGTTCTTAAAATCGGGAATTTTCAAGGCACTACTAAGCAGCATATTTTTGACTAAACAAATCATCCTGAGGATCTCAAATAAAATATATGGCATAGCTTTCATTCTAATAATAAAATTACAATGCATTTCTAACGTTACAATGGCTATACTGGTCAAAAAAAAAGTTAATGTACTTTC
Source organism: Neodon shergylaensis (assembly GCA_025134845.1). NCBI lineage: Eukaryota > Metazoa > Chordata > Mammalia > Rodentia > Cricetidae > Neodon > Neodon shergylaensis. Next base: position 889,083 of record JABTXL010007882.1, read on the forward strand.
TCTCTTACTCCAGTTAATATAGAAGGTGAACTAAAATGAAAAAACTTTTCAGGCATTGCTTGCAAAATTATGACAGAATTAAATAGAATATATTTTTAGTTCTTGATACATAGAAAAAAATAGCATTTCCCAAAATATTTTATTATAAATTCTTAAAATATTAAAAAATCTATTAAGATGATAAAAAGTCTTAATAATTTCAAATATTTATTTTAGGAATAAAATTAAAGTGTCTTCTAACTTGGCCAAGTGTATGATGTCTGAGATAAACACCTTACCTACTCGACATTTTTATTACTCACTTTCTGGGTGTCAAGCTGAAGTTTAAGTTGAAGGGCAGGTCACAGAGAACAAGGGCACAGGAGTAGTTAGGTGGGAGGGATCAGTAGGAAATAAAATGGTTCAAAGGCTTAGCTTACTTCTTGTTTATCCAAAAAATGCACTTCAGGGCTAAGGTCGGGCCCATTACTTGTATGTATACAAGGAGACTGTAAACATGAAATCAGGTGACCTCTCAAAACATGTGCACTATGAAAAAAAACTATATTTGTATATCTAACCCAAAAACTAAAACCAATGTATTCAAATGTATTTGAACAGATCTTCCTTCTTAAATATGATCTGCTAAGAATATAAAACTAGTATTATTCATTTATATTCCCTACACGAGTTACTGCAAATTCAAAAGTATATTATAGGTAGCCTATGAGCTACAAAGACTAATTAATAGTGACAGGTAATTAGCAATTGGGGAATAAAGGAATGCCTCAAAAAGAAACAGAAAACACCACCTATGACCCACAGGAACTTAGCAAGACAGTGTGAGACCTAAGACATGCACAAAATAAACAGGAAAAGCAATTTGCCAAGCAATATACCTTCTTACTTTACTGAAGAACTATTTAAATAGCTAAAGGAGTTCAAAGACAGCAAACAAATATAATAGAATCAACCTTTACAGAATTATACTAAATGTCACAATACAAACTATCACTATCTAGCTCAATAAGATAAGTAAAAAGAAAACTAAGCCAGGAAAAACAGGCTTTTAGCTTTGTACCTAAATAGAGAAGCTCGGGCAATCCACATAAAGGACTTCTTTGACATTCTCCTGATAAAAGCAGTTAAAAACCTTACAGAGATGTCTATAAGAACAAACAATTAAAAACAATCTAAAAGTTTAACATCACAGAAATATCTAAAAATATGGCAAATAAACAGAATGAATACAATCATTTACAATAATTAAGAAAACAAATGTCTAATTCTACAATTTTCTAAAGAGAACATAAAATAACCACAACTAGTAAAATCACATTTGATTATGCAATGAAAAGGTCAATCGTGAAAATAAGAGCTGTCTCAGTTGCAGATTACGGTAATTCCCTTTAATAAGACCTTAATGTAACACTGCTGCCCATAAACAAACAGGTATTTAAAGGAACCACTCTTACAGCAGTTGTTCTACTCATCTTGCCACAACCGGGCTGCAGTCAATCTGTTCTTTTTCAATCAGAACTATTATCAACCAGTCCCTAGTAATGATCTCAAACTTTCTTATTTGCTGCAAAATAATAATCCCATTTACATACACTTTATACTCCAACTTTACTCCCACCCATAAAAATAACATCACATTTTGCCCAGTTCTAGAGGACTATTCACACCAATGCTATACAACCCTCTTCCAATGTCTCTCACAGTATTTTCTAACTGAGTCCACTCCCCACCAGGAAATAATGACCAGAGTCTAGGAATAGGCAGATCATACTCTAAGCACATATAAAAAAAGATGTCCATTATTTTTTTGGGGGTTTGTCGAGACAGGGTTTCTCTGTCGTTTTTTGGAGCCTGTCCTGGAACTAGCTCTTGTAGACCAGGCTGGTCTTGAACTCACAGAGATCCACCTGCCTCTGCCTCCCGAGTGCTGGGATTAAAGGCGTGCGCCACCACCGCCCGGACAAGATGTCCATTTTTAATATCACTCCTTAAATGACATTTGTGTAGGTTGATATAAGAGAGAAATTTTATTTTTAATAACATCTAGACCTACTTAAGACTGTAGAAATTTAATCAATGAATTCTAAAATGTCAGCTAGCCTCATAATATCTATTTGTATAACCAAGTATTCTGAACTCTAACAGAAAGGAAATCATCTCTACATTACAAAACAAGATTAATTAATATCAGGTCCAAGAAGGCAATTATGACTACTGTTTCCTAGTCACAAATACTACACATTTAACTTCCAATCATAAACTGATAATTTTATCAACTCTATACTCTAAATCTACCTGGATATGCATAAACTATGTGTTACTTACTTCCGTTTTTTTGCTTTAATAGGCTCATCTTCATTCATTTCTTCCATTAATTCTTGTTCTTCTTTAACTGTAAGATAAAATTTAGAAGACTGCATAAACATTAGCAGATAACTACTGAATTCTCAGCCTTGATTCCTCTGCTAATGACTATCGGAACACGGGTGTTCATGCATGAAAACGCTGCATTCACAGTTACTGCACTCACTTGCACTCATCGAGAACTGCCACTTTTGGATGGACAGCATTGTTGGAGCCGGGTGTCCTAGCAAAGACATTTCAAACACTGTTACAACAGTTATATACACATATTCACAAGCTTTTTTAAAAAATGCAGTCAGGGTAAAATATCTACCTAACAATCACTAAGCCAAGTAAGACAATTCTACAGTTTAATTTACTTTGAGGTTTCCTACCTACCCCTTAACTTTAAAAGGTACAAGTTTTCCCAGTTTTAACTTTACAAATAAATAATACTCCTGATTCCTAATTCATAGAACTTTCTTAGATGCACATTATGCAACAAATGTGACTCAAATATAAAGAAAACGTTCCCAAAAAAACCCAAAAAGCAAATTGTGTATTTTTGGGCACCATTCACTACTATGATTATAAATAACATCATCATGCCTATAAAGTAAATATTGCTGAAGGTGAAAAAAGAGATGGTATCAGAGTACCAGATAGGCAGTTACACTGATCTGCAAAGTACTTTAAAGCACAAAATGACAGAAATTTTATATATATATATATATATATATATATACACATACATGTATATTCCATGTAAAGTTCTTGACCACTTTAAAGACCACATCAAGATTTATTACATTAGAAGTTTTAAATTATTTGCTTACCATGTTTCTACATTATTTATGAATGAGTTCCATAAAAACTGAATAAAATACTCTGAATAAACATAAGTGTAATAAATATATAACAAAAAGTTATACATAAATCTTTGACCCAATGTTCTGAAACACTATCAGTACAGGAAGTAGATTTCAAAATCTTTTAAGAGATAGGATTTCTTTATTCAACAAAGAAGTTATTATTCAGTTCAAATGATTCGGGGGGTGGGGGGAGTGGGAGGTAACTATGTATGTAGCCTTGGCTGGTCTGGAACAAACTCTGCAGACCAGACTGTCCTGGATCTGAGATCTACCTGCCTCTGCCTCCCACATGGTGGGTTAAAGGTACATGCCACCGCAGGATTAGCTACTTATATTTTCATAAAAGTTTACATTTTGTAGTCTACAAAATTTTAGCAAAATAAAAATATTCTGCATAGTGTGATTATTGCAAAATATATCACTAGTAACAAAAGGAGACGAAAGGCTATCTAAGGAGTGTTTCAAGTGGCATTAATGAGCACTAAGCCAATAGCAACAATTCCAAAATCTCAAACTAACTGAAAACCTTCGCACAAAGTTAAGACTGTTCTATAAAACCTTATCCAAATTCTTCACATTTCTCACATTTTTATTGTATCAAACCAGAATAAGTCTATTTTTAAACATTAAATATTTTAAATGGCATTTATACTTCCATCAAAAAATAAAAAGGGGTTAAATCCAGAGGATGAGTTCCTAATTTAAAACTTACTTAGCTTCTTCATGTCTTCCAATCCTTTCTTATGAGGGGGCTCTTGAATAATTTTGTCAACATCTGCCCTTCCAATCAAATCATCAGGTCGGTCCCACATAGAAAGACGAGTGGTGGGATTGTAAAAGAAGACCCGCTCATCGCCAGTCCAAACAACACACCTGAAGATTAAGATAAAATACCATTTTTCTGTATTACAAAAAATGCACTCTGATGGCCATGTCTTTTAATGTTAACTCTCAGAAGACAAAAGGTCAGTAAGTAGTAAGAAAAGGAAAGATCCTAATTAATAATGGTTTTCATATGGCTTTCAGAACAAAAGAGGGCCAAGTAGCTACAAAAATGCAAACCAATGTGTGGTTAGAGTTTAAAATGCTTACAAACTGAATTCACCCAATTTGACAGCACTAAATTTTAAACTATTTAAAGTTCAAAGGCAACAAAAATGCTATAGTGTGCTAGATAGCTCTATAATTTTGTTCTAATGACTGCAGAACCTGAAAAAGCTGTTGCTGCTATTGATGCATAACACACTGCTATTATTGATTTATTTATATAAGTACAAATATATACACATATATAATTTGAGTTTTTGGAAACTTTAGCTGTGCTGTCAATTTTGGAAAAAGTATCCCATTTTACTGCATTGAGTCGGCATTGTACAGAAATTAACAACCATATTGGTCTCAAAATGTTGAACTTAATTTTTCTTTCCATTTGTTCAGGGGTAACACACTGTATTAAATATATAAGGTCTTATCTACGTGGGTTTGATTACAAAAACTAATAAAGTATTCTCTAAATAATAAAAAAACTAACACCATAAAAACTCTACAGCTTAAAAAGCAAGTCGCAGTACCCAATAAATTCTTAGTATTTCTTAATAAAGCAAAATTACATATCAAATGCAAGCATGATCTAATTATAGGTGATATAAAATATAAAGAACTACACTAGAACCCCACAAACCTATTAATCCTATTTTTACAATTAGAAAATTCAAGTCATAACAAAAAACAATCATAAGAAAGGATTTATAAGTTTCATAATAAATATATAGAAGTACAGTGAGTCAAAATTTACAGAGGCAACTATAAGGAAGTAAGTAGCCATTTATGCCCCTTTACAAGTTCTAGTCTGATGATAGTTTGTATAAGAGCAGACAGCTAAAAGTCCAAAGGAAACCAGATCTCTCTAGACAATCAAAAATTAACAGCTGTCAAGCTCAAAGTGACCTGGACATTGAAATGAGAAAAGGATCCTATGGTGAAATAATCAGATTCCACAGTAACAACTAAATTTCATGAGATAAAGAAAACTGTATCTGAAATTAATGAAAAAAAAAAACAGCCGTTTTCAGAGAAGAAATAGAAACAATTTTAAAGATAAACAGGAAATTGATTAACTGAAACTGGGGTTGGAGAGATGGCTCAGCAATTAAAAGCACTGACTCCTCTTCCAGAGGCACCTGGTTCAATTGGCAGCACTACATGGCAGTTCACTGTAACTCCTTTTTCAATGGCTCCAATGCCCTCCTCTGGTCTCCCTGGGTACTACACACATGATGCATGGGGAGACAGACACACATGAAGACAAAACACACACACATAATATTTCCTAAGGCTTATATAAAGGACAGACTTCGCTCATACAGGTAAACCTCAAACAAAATAACTTCAAAACACCTGGCCTAGACAGGACCAGCTGTTAAAGCACAAAAATCACGATAACTAGGGATGGGAGAAAGAAATGACAAAACTTCTCTTGAGCAAACTTTAATCCTTACCAAGAGCCCCACAAACCAAAATATGAAGAACATCATTAAGGTTCTTGGAAAAGAAATTACCAACGAGAACTTCACATCCTACAGAACCAAAAGGGGGAAGAATTTTAAAGAAAAGGGACTAAAAGGTTCCAACCCAGAAGACCAGTCTGAAAAGGAACGTTCTCCATGCTGATAACTCAACAAAGCCTGTCTTTAGCAATGAAGGCAGGAATTGTCAATACAAAATATCATCTTCTTCTTAAGTTCTTTGAAATTCTATTTGCCTGATGGAATTTTAATGCACACAGCAGTTCTATGTAAGATAACTAGGACATAAGCCAGTGTGTACAGGTTTAAAGGGACCTGTCCTGCAGGGTTTATCCATAAAACAGTACATCTGCTTTACACAGAATGTGGAAGTTACATATGGGTACTATAATTTCTGAAGTAATGACTGATGACAAAAGAGATGCCCTCAAAAAGCCAGTAAGTTAAACAGAATGCTAAACAAATCAAATATAAATTAAGAGAGAACAGAGGAACAAAAGGTTAGAAAAGAAAATCAGTAAATAATTATATCTCAAATTCAATGCTATCAAAATTTACATTAACTGTTAATAGTTTCATTATACCAAATAAAAGCAAGAACTGACAGAGTAGATTTAAAATGACATTGTAAGCTGTTTGTATAAACCATAGCAAAATTGAAATATAAAAATATAACCAGCCGGGTGGTGGTGGCGGCACATGCCTTTAATCCCAGCACAAAGACAGGCCAACCTCTGGGTTTGAATTGTAATATAAATATCTGTTTTCTGATGTTCTTAGGCAACTCCTGTGAAAAGGTCATTAGGCCACCAAAAGGGGTAGCAACCCATGTGTTAAGAACCTCTAACTTAAGGGATGCAGACTACTGGTATGGAAGATGTGAATGGGAGTCTGAACAGACTGGTGGTGGTGGGGAGGCCGTAGACCCAGAATGCTTAAACCCCTCACCTACTACCTTGTTTTCAGATCTGCCCTGCTCAGTCCCTCCCCACCCTCAACCTCAAGCTTTAACCCCCTTAAAAAAACGTCTTAAAAGGTCAATGGGGGAGGGGGGGGAACAACCCTACAGATATAAATCATAAGAAAAACAGTTAAGGGTTTGGAGGGAGACTAGATCCAAATGTTTAGACATATAAATTACAACTGTTTCAGAACAGAAAAAATAAAGAAGCAATAATTACAAAAGTCTAAAGGAATGTTCAACTATTCCAAGAACAGGTCCACATGTGAGCATGAAGCCCCAAACGTATGAGGTTGGTTACCAGTTTTATCATGATAAAACCAAACTCAGGAGCATGCGTATTAAATACAGACTATTTTCGTAACTCTGATTTTATATAGAAACATTTTGCATAATTACTTTTAAATGAGTTTATTAAGTTTATTAAATCAGTGAATAATATATGTAGAAAACCATACCTAGGGTCTTTAAAACAGATTTTTACTACAAGCCTTAGTGATATTCCCTACACACAAAATTACTAAAGTTTAAACTGCCTTAGCTTAGCAAATACATAAGAGATAGTGTCAATTACATTAGAGGCAGTGTCAATACTGATATTGTGACCCGTGTGAGAAAGGCAAATAGTATAATTATGCTGCCATCATTGAGAAACAGCCATTTTCACAACAAGAAACAGGAACTCAGATGATGCATTCAGAAAAATGGTGCTGTAAAACTCAGTGGCACGAAATGGTATGAAGTCACATTGTACCTTTAAATCTGAGTCGTCCACCTAAATCTACCACAGTATTTTTAAAGTCAGAATTCAAGAGCAGCACTATCCCAAGATTTAACACCGTGACCTATAAATGTCACTGCTCACAAAAATGAACTAGGTCTCCTTGGAAAAATAGCTAAATCCAAAACCAGAAATACAGAAAGACAAGCCTCAACATCTTGTCACAACAGAAAGAAACAGAAATATGAAAGAATCAAATCAGGGGTGATTTAAGAACCAGAGATGAGCTATTAGTAAAGATAATACCTCCACCAGAAGAAACATAAGGACATTTAAGTCAACTATTCTGGAACTGCTAAATCCTTTCTAATACAGTCTGTCCCCTTAAGATAGCAATGCTAATGAGGGTCTCTCTCCACAGATATTTCCATTAATAAAGTAGAAAAAGAGCTAATACAAGGACATACCACTGTCATTCCTTAATAACATAGAATCTAGTCTAGGGATGTCATCGCCCTCAAGATCTGCTTGCTATTTTGTGGGAAATTCAAAAAGAAAAGAACCTATTTAACATTATCTCACAGACATGGTTTTTAAACACAGATGCTGGGTCACCACAGGAAAAAAAAAATGGAGGGGGGGCAGCAGAGAGGGACAGGGACAAAAGTAGCAACAAAAATAAGTTGTGAAAGACTCTATGTAATAGTACAAAGCCTCAAGAAGAAACAAGTCACCACAGTACTGCAGTGGACATGGGTTAAATAAGTGAGAGGGAACAGAGGAAGAAACACTAATGTGGCAGAGGAAGAAAGGGAAAAACCACACCCAAGAAGCAAAAAACATGCCCAAGAGTAAGGAGATTATTCCATAATTGGATTATAAGTTGTAATTTTACAGATTTCTGTAATAATCACATAGTGGGAATCTACATATGCATAATTATATGTACGTAGAAATAAATTTAAAACATTAAATAATAAAAAGCAGGCTCAAGATTTCACAGTGGTTCAAACACACAACTATAAGCACTATCAGGACACAACCATAAAGGGAAGAAGATATTTGTTTGGTAATTATGGAAAATATTTGTGCCAACTGAATTTTAGGTCTGCATACCCCAACTATAACAAACAAGGATCAAAATATTGAACAGTTAAAAAAATATGACCTATACTTTTAAACACTTTTTTCTTCCTACAGAAGTCATTTAAGAATCAAGTAAAATAAATAAAATTCCTCAGTTAAGTACATACCACGGAGTACCAGGAATAGGAGTAGTAGCTACTGGCTTTGCCTTCTGGGCAGCCTTTTCTTCTTCAGTCATCTCTTCTTCTTTGGGCTCCTAAGAGAAATAGTATTTTATTTAATAAATAGTACACGACAAATGAAAAATAAAGTATCATCACAAATACCTCAAATGGAAACTAACCCAAGACCTATTGTAAGAACTGTAAGATTCTGGTTAGGAATTTCTATAAAGTTCTACATCCTTGTCCTACATTAAGAGCTGAATCTCACTTCAGCAGAAACGAGCAGCAGCAACTAGCCCTATATCACAGACTAGCCATGTGCTTACAACAGAAATAACTAGAGTAGAGAAAATTAGGAGACCTCTTCCTTTAACATGGTTTCTTACTTCTTCTAACTTTTGTAGTACTGAAACATGGCTATCATTGTCATCTTAGAGAATAAAAGAAGCTACACAAACCAGAACTCAAGATTACAAAGGGACCACTCCACACTAAGTGGACAGTGGGGAGGGCAGATGAAATACACTCAGCATTCTTCAAACAGTAAATTGTACTTCTAACTTTAACATGAACCAGTCTGCAGGTCAAGAGGCTGGAGATTAGTTTCAACCTCTAGATCAAAACCTTACCGTTCAATGGACCTCAGTTAAGTATAAAAAGGAAAGGGCTGGAGAGATAGCTCAGCTGTTAGGAATGTCTACTGCTCTTCCCAAGGCCCTGAGTTCAGTTCCAAGATCAAGCAATTTACACTGCCTGTAACTACAGATGCAAGGATCTGACACCTACTCTCTTCTAGCCTCCAAGGGTATCCACACATATATGCAATGAAAACACACCCACACTTTAAAACAAAAATTATTACACCTAAAATATTAATGAACCTTTCAAAGGGAAAAATATTAGAAACTTCAAAGAACCCCAAAATTTCAAAAGTCAAATTTGAAACTGTTTTAATATCCATCAAATACATGTTCAGTTCTGTGTAGATACTACAAACAACACAGGTTGGCCCCCAGTTTAGCATGCCTTGGCCCTTTACCTCCTTTATCTCCTTTATAGGTTCCTCCTTAGGATCTTCCTCCTCTGTCTCCATTGGCAGTGGTTCTTCAGATGCCTCCTTAATTGGTTCTTTAATCTTCTCATCTAATTTTTCTGTTAAATAACTAAGATAATGTCATTCAACAGTTTTCTGTAATTTTTAAAAGAACTTGCACAGAGTAAGCAGTTGAGATGCTCTATTTCTAAATGATAACCATACACATAAAATGCACTTCTTGGTACTATCTCTTAATATAATTAGAAAACTCTTTAACCTGCTGACTTCAAGAGAACATATTCTCAGGTCATGTCTATCGCCTGCAGCAACTACCCATAAAATACTGAACTATGCTGCGGAGAAGCAAGGACTCATAACAGGCAGCATTATAAACCTGCTACATACTAAATGCCAAAGACCTAAATTTTGTTAATCAGTGTTATCAGTCTCCATAAGGACAATATAATTATACAATGCTTCATAACTGAAAAATGTGTAATATGCATGAACATTTAAAAAATATTTTGTAGTTTACAAAATATGAATTCCAAATAGCTACTTGTTACAGTTCATACTACGTCCTAAGCCACAAAACAACTATACCTTTTTCCTTCAGTTCTTGGGGCTTTTCCCATGTTGATTCTAGTGTTCTATTATTGTAATAGTACGTCTTCCCATCTGCCGTTTTATATTCAGTCCACTCAGACACTGCTGTTGCTCCAGCTAAGGTAGCAGGTGAAGCTGCAATAGCAACCTGGGGATGTATCATGGGTACTATAGGAGGGGCCATTCCTGGTAATACACCTAAAAGAGAATAATAAAAAGTTAGATCCAACTACTAAATAAAACCACGAGCTAAATCCTCCTAGTATAAATATTAATAAATACTTAGAACAAGAATAGTATATAAAAGGTGAACTAAGTATTAGTCACCCTATCTCCTTGGTCTTTTGACTCTAATGTCTAAATTCAACTGGATGCGGAAACTGGATCCAAAAATTAAACCTTAAGAACAGTCAAAAGTTTAGGTGTCTTCTATGACAGTGTCTAAATACCATGATAGACTAAATATACTTTTTTAAGTTCTCAAATTCTAAAGAGATAACAATTCATTGAGTGTAATTCCCAACACAGATTCCCTACTTCTCAGAATAAAAATTCTTCGTTTTAAAGAAAAATGACTTAATAACTGCAAATGATAAGCCATACAGACTATCAGATCACCCTTTCCCTTAAGAAGTCAGAGACAGAATCTATTTTTAAAAGACAAGCCACAGTTTTTGTTTTTTATAATGCTAAATAAGCCGGTATTATTTAAAATACTGTTAAAATATGGATACAAGAATCCAAATGGAAAACAAAATCCTAGGATCTATGTTCTAGGCAGTCTTACTTTGGTCACTTTAAAATGCAAACATATGCTATATACAAATATCACACACACATAGTCACTTGCATGCAAGCATAATCACATCATTTTACACATGGAAATGACATTTTATATTTAACTTAAAAACATACATCAAAAATAAAATTAAATGTTATGAATATGAGAATGAAGTTGTTTACACTTATTACATAAATTAAGATATAAAGTGATCTGACCTCATTTGCTTTTGTGAACCAAAGAAGCTAAAACTACAGGCAATTGGGAAATTAAGTGTTGGCCAAATATGATAACTGAATTTAAACTGCTCATTAAAAAGAAAAATATTTTTTAAGCTCCACTCACTAGGGCAAAAAATAAATAAAAGGATAAACAACAACATTCACTACCATGCCAACTTACAGACAAAACAAACTAAGATGTTTTAAAATTACCGGTCTTGGTGGTAGCGACTGTCTTTACATACGGGCAGCTGACTATTTGCATCATTGCTACACCTGTAAAATGGATAAGCAAGCATTGGTTGGAAAGCTGCCATTGTATGTCGGCTACCACTGGGATTCAGGGAACTATTTTACCACTACAATTTAGAATCTATTTCCAATGAGAAAGACCAAGAATGGAATAAAATAGTAGTTGACATTTTGTGGGAAGTGGTCCAAAGCCAATGATTCTATTTCTAAGCTATTAACACCAATTACCTACCAGCTCTCACATCTGAAGGAGTCTCAAAGTTTAAATTCAACGAAAGAAAACCCCTTTGTCACACATATGTAATAAATTCTCATGTGGGAACTTTTCCCACCAGACACAAAACCCAGCTGTGGTTGCTTACAGGTCAGTAAAAGGCAGTGCACGCAGCACTGTGCTGACAAGGTACTTTTGCTATGCTGATGCTCATTTAAAACTACAGGCTGGGTCTGAAGAATAGAGCACAACTATGCAAAAATAGAAAGGAAGACAGGGCAGAGGGGCAAGGGAAATAAGAAAATAAGGCATAAAATGGATTTAAATATCCCACTGCAAATAATGGTGAAAACAAAAGCATAGATGGAGAGAGCAGCATTCAACTAGTGTCAAAATATCTGCTTGGTGCCCACAACATGGAATGGCACGAATATGGAACACTGTGGAGGCAGGCCAAGACTTCTCTTCAACCCTTTAATGTTCTCAGTCACTGTCTGCTGGGAACAGCAGCCACCTCTATCACTCTGCTGGCTACAGTAGCCCATGTATTAAGAACAGATATTACATACAGTTTTAAGAAGGAAGACTCATCATAAGTCTTTATCCATTACAATGATGGAAAAAGAACGAAAAGAAAAGCTGGAAAACCGAGGAAGTTCAAAATTGAATGTGAATTTCAAAATGTTTAAAAGTAAGTCTGAAGAATACAGGGGAAATTAAGTTTTTTTTGTACCTGGAAAAAACCCTCAACTTAGTTTGGTACTACAAATCTAAAAAATTAAAATCCTTTACTAAAAATAAACTTTATTGCTTATTTTTATTTATTAAACCCTATTGAAGGTAGGGAAAAGAAGTCTCTCCTAATTCAGAAAGTAAACTGTGTTTTCAAACAATTTAAACTGGACACACACGCAAAAGCACACACACATTTTTGAAGTGTCTTTAATTTCTTTGCCATTTCACATAAAGAATATTAACACTAAACTTTCTACAAACTTAAATCAAAATAAAATCCTTGAATTACCAAAGCATGCTGAGTGAAGAAAGCTCTATATGTAGCTTTATTTCCCTAATGTTGAAATAAAGCAAAGAAAAATTCACTTCACTAAAGAAACTACAGGCTGTAAATATTAAGTTAATATGAATACTGTAATCTACAAGATCACCAAACCTATTAAGCCACCACTTCCCTTAGAATACACATACTTTATTCCCATCTCTGTTCTTCTAAACTAGCCTCCAAAAAATTTTTCACTATGTAACTTAAAATTAATCAAATCTTCATATTCAGACATAACTACCAATGATAAAAATCAACAGGGCCAACTCTAGTCTTTCCACCTTACTATAATAAGCTAAACCGGTAACTCTAAGGCTTTCCCTGACAATTACAAACATATTACGAATACTCACAAAATAACCACATATCTGAAATACTAACCTTTTTTAAAGGGGGAGCTTTTGTCCAATTTTCCTACAAATTATGCTGTCCTCAAAATATGCTCTATTAGGAAATTAGAAAATTCCACTTAGCATTTTGGATAATTCTGACGTCAGTGACAGTAAATTTCTTAAAATTGCAGGTAAGATTTCAGTTTTAAAAACAGACACCCCCTAACCCTAATCTGTTACCACCCTCAAATCCTACCTCTTATTCTTGTATTTCATCTAATTCTTCCACTACTTTCCTTCACCATGTTTATCTCTTACTTAATTATCCTTATTATAACCAGATGATGCTATTTTAAAGAATTTCAAGCTGCAAAATAAATAATATATAACTCCTGGGCGATGGTGGCGCACGCCTTTAATCCCAGCACTTGGGAGGCGGAGGTAGGCAGATCTCTGTGAGTTTGAGACCAGCCTGGTCTACAAGAGCTAGTTCCAGGACAGGCTCCAACGCTACAGAGACCCTGTCTTAAAACAACAACAACAAAATAACTCCTTCCAATTTAGCCAGGTTCTGGCACACACCTTTACTCTCAAGAAGCAGGCGGATCTCTGTGAGTTCAAGGCCAGCCTATTCAACAAAGTGAGTTCCAGGACAGCCAAGGCTACAGAGAAACCTGTCTTGAAAAATCATTTAAAAAAAAACAAAACAAACAAAAAAACCTTCCAATTTACCTTAATTCAAAGTTGACATTAAAACGGGGAAAAGAGAGGATCTAATTGTATAGAGTAAAAAATACAGGGAGGAGAAACTAAGTGTTTTGGTCATTTTCACTAAACTAATTTGTAGAACTTAAGAATAAAAAAGGGTAATGAGAAAAATAGATGAATATTGAATCAAAAGTACCGTAATACCAACAAATATCACTGCTACTTTCTATAAGACACTCTCCAAAGAATTTTGATATCTTGGACAACCCAACTGCTACCCAGTTGGGAGTTTTCTTGGGCTGGAAGTATAACTCAGGAGTACAGTACTTGCCTAGCATGCACAAGTCCCTGAGTTCAGTTCCCAAAACTGCACTCGTGTGCACACACACACAAACACTCCACAATGCACAAACACAGAGAGGAAAGAAGAATGAGAGAGACAGAGACGGGGGAGGCCAAGTTTCCTTCCAGTTAACTTACAAAGTGTTATTAGTGGCTGCCATGTATTGTCATTTATTTCCAAACTTCAAAAGTATCATCTTGATTTTGTGGTCATCACTACCTACCCTAAATTTAGAAAGTGAAGTATGAAAATGAAGAATCTGGCAAACTTCCACATTCCACACAAATCTTGCTAGTGTGTGTGTATACCCTCTACCTTTTCTCTGCTCCAAGTAGAACACTAGAACAAAGAATCCTTTCAGAAGACAATGGTTTCTCAAAATAGTGTGAAAGCATCACCATGCTACCTCTCAGTCTGTCCCTGCAAATTAACAGCTCAGTACTTCCAAACTCAAACCTGGAGCTAGCCCCAACACTGTCCTTAACCATAAAGGAGACCATCATTTCACGGTTTACGACTAGAAAAGTGAACACTAGGCTAGGATGGCCTACATGGCAAGACACTATATCTCTCAATAATAATTTTTTTTTAAAAAACAATGAGCTTTTGACAAGTATCAAACTACACCCCATTTGCTACTTCCCTACAAAAATAAGATGCTGCTTGGAAGCTGGCACACACCTTTAATCCCAACACTCAGCAAGCAGATTTTTATGAGATCGAGGCCCGCCTAAGCTACAGAGAGAGTTCCAAGACTTCCATGCCTACACAGAGAAACCCTGTCTCCAAAAATAAATAAATAAAAAGAATAATAGTAGTAAGCAGCAGTAGAACAAAGTACTCAGCTTCTCTTAAATTTAACTCGAGAAAAAAAGCAATCCTTAGTACTGAACAACTTCTGTTTTTCTTATTTTTAAATAACTAGAGTTCTGTCACCTTCACATATATTTTTTAGTACATCAACAATGTTTAAAAGATTTTTATTAGAATAAAAAAATCAATTCTTAAATTTTTGGTTCTTGCAAGTGTTTACTATTTAAATGGAGTTGCAGCACATCTCTATTTTTACACAGAACCTGATAGAATAAAATGGCAGTAATCTCATGAAAAGTGTCAAACTTAGAGACAGAAGCCGGGTTCTCTTCACCCTCACCAAACTAGCCTTGTGAACTTGTCTACAGGTATCACTATTTTCAACTACAGCACATAAAGAATAAATCATGGATCAAGGATGAAATCCAGGCATTTGACAACAGCAAACGCACTCAAATCAGAATGCCCAACACTATTATGCAATCCCTTACAGAAAACTTACCCACAAGTCTTTTAATTCCTTCTCTAGTCTTCATAGTTTCATATCACAACAACACACACAAATTTGCCATAACAAACTTTTAACTAATGCATGTTATAAATGTTGCACAGAAACCTTCTGATTTGTCTTACCCCGATCTGTTCACACTTAACTGACTCACATTTTCTTCCCAGAACAACGTAATTATTAAGAGCTTGGTACCTGGATCCGGAGGGTACCAGATCGATACCTAACCCTATTACTTAGCTAGGTGACACTGGACAATTAATTTAACTTGTCTGTGTACCTACCTCCTAAAATGGTTCAAAACTTAAGACTGAATGCATGTGTTAGAACAATATACTGTATACATTATTCAACCTGTGCTAGCAGTTATAGCTTGTAACTCATCAACTTTATAGACTCAATCCCTTTAAAAATTACATTTAGAACACATTTAGAAACAAAAAAATCATTTCTTTCACTGAGGCTATTATCCAAAATAAGTGTAGTTTTAAATGTGATTCTAAATTTTAAGATATGTAAACAACAACAAAAAAAGACATTTACCAAAACTTAGGAAAAAAATATCGCAGTTAGCCATGAATCTTTCAAAAACGTTGCAAACAGGTGAGATTCAAGGCAAAATTCAAATGTAACAGACACATGAGAACAGACTGACAATGTGAAAACAGCTAGAAAAGCAACCGCAATCTGTTGTTTACCTGGAAGTGGGATTGGCATGCCAGGAAGGGGAACACGAAATGGAGGAACCATTACTGGTGGAAAAGCAGGTATTGCTGCTGCTGGCTGAGGTACTGAATGAGGAACAGCAGGAGGTAACGTCTGGGGGTGCGGCTGGGGTACAGTTTGCACAGGTGTGGCTGTAGGAGCAGGAGTTGATACACTAACTGTAGGCGTGGCAACTGAGACAGCAGAACTTGGAGTCTGGTCCTGTGTTGTCGGTGCTGATAAAAGAGAAAACACATATCACTCCTTCGGGAACCTTTTTACTGTATTCACCTATCACTTATTCATGCAGCATTTAAAGGCCCATTATCCCATACACTGCAGAAATGTTTCACAAAATCCATCTTCAAGAAGCTTGAAAATAGTCAGCAAAATGAAATTCAAACAAGTAGTAAAAGAAGCAGGAGTGAAGGCAAAGAGGACAGAGCAACAGAAGTGTTCAGAAAACGCAGTTGACACTCCACTCCTAAGACACCAGTCTTGAGTAAGGAAGGGTCACAAAGTCTGTACTTCTTTGCTGGGTAGGGCAACACTTATGCGGACAAAATGGAGTTGGAAAATGGACACCACTGCGTATAACTGTGTCTTCTCACACTATTAGCATAATTTCATAAATGTAAACAAAGAGTTCATGTGATGAATTAACACAGGAAGAAGAGAAGAAGGGAAATCAATTACATTACCGGAACTATCTAAGCAAGTAAGAACAGAGGAACAAGAATGTGCAAACAATTGAACTCTAGCTATGAATGAATAGACAGAAAACATCTCACGCCTTCTTTAATTATTTCAAAATTTAAGAAAGTATTTTACATTTCCTATCTACAGTATATCCAGGTGAATTGTAAAATTCAGGGTAATCTGGGTTCTGCTAATGCATTTTTAATTATTTAAAATAAAACACTTCATCTCTTGAATTCACATTTAAAGTAGAAATGATCAAAAAAAAGTCTATAGTTCACATTTCTAAGGTTTTACCTCATTCACTAAAACATAGTATTTATTTATAACTTACCTAGTTCCAAATAAAATCCACTGTGATAATTCACTAGATTTCAGTCATTTTTTAAAGAAAGGGAAAGTATCAAACTCTATCTATATTAGACTAAGAATAAACTTACCAAATTAATAACAGTGCTTTTCCAATCTTTAAGCAACTTCAATTCTAAATAAAAGCACAGAGCTGGATACAAACCACCCAACTGTACTGTCCATCTGACAACAAAAATCTGTCCATTACCACTTTCTTGCTTCTAAAAATGAAAAACTCACTTAGGCTCAGAAGATGTGAGTAATTTCATACTTGTTAATGAGGAACTCACCTTGGCTAAATAGACAGCAGGGCCAAACAAGTATCTTCAGGGGCCCAGGAATGAATTGTTGGTCTAGCATAGACCTAGTCTTAGGGTACAGTATCATATTAATATAATTTATAACAGTGTGAAAAATACAAAGTACATGCAACATTTGCCCAGTCCCATAGATCCATCACCAACAACTGTAGACCAGTATAATGTCTATTTATTTTCTTCCTAATTTCTCTGAGAAGTTGACTTTATGATCAGTTTCCATAAACTTTCAAAAATTGAGCTTTGCTCAACTTCAAGTAAAATAAATCATTTGAATGTTTAGTCCCATGTACCCACAGATCTATACTCTAGCTTACGGAACTAATTTTAAAGTATTACTTGTATTCATATTACTAAAATTATGTTCCAAAGCACCAATGCCAGGAAAATGAGTTTATAGGGACATAAAAATTCAAGCAGAAAAGATTACAATCAAGGAGATGGCAACAGTATGCACTCATCTTTCCACAGCAGGGTAGTCAAAGGGAAACCTGGGAGAAAGGCAATCAATAAGTTCCTATGAGTTCCATGTGCTCAAATAACTACCAACGCGTTACATCTCAACCCATGCTTTTTAACCCAGGGTGGGACTCTAACAAGACAAGTGACCATGTAGAGAAGGTGGAGAAATAGTGAGACTAGAACCACAGCACCAGAAAACTCACACACACAACATAAAAACTGGTACTCTAGCAGCAAAGAGAGCACTGACTTTGTTATCTTATGTTGAGAATAAAGGTCCTTTCAGGACAATTACAGCAGCAAAGGTTGGAGCACTCAGAAAAAGTGATACACAGGACAACTGAAATACTTATATAATCACACTCCTTAAAGCAAACAAAGTACCATCCTTCCCAAGCCATCAGAGAGACCTTAAGCAACAGGAGGCTCCATAGAGAGCTATATTGCCTCTAATACCCTGCTCCCATTATCACCATGAACTCCATAAATCACTGGCAGGTTTCTGCCTTGGACACTCAAGCATAAAAACCATAAGCTAAAGATCACAACTTTCCTTCCATTTACATCTTATACTTATAAAACATCTGTTTTCCTGTTTCATACATTTCCCTCGGTTTGTCTAAAAATACTAAATAATGTCTAAAAAACTGTCTCCAGGCGGGATTCATTGCTAAGCAGTAGAGTGCTTGTCTAGTATGCATAAGGCCCTGGGTTCCATCACCAGGGCTGGGGGGAGAGGGAGGACATATATGCCTATACACATACCTTACTTCCTCAATCAATAAGGTATACTCAAATTTGAATCCATTATGATTGTGTATTTCAGTATTTTTTTACACTACTGATTCCCAAGCTTCTGAAGCTACCAAGTATAATGTGTGGCTTGTTTTTCTCATCCATTGTCCAGACAGTAAAACAATAGGAATATCCCATATAAGGAAATCTAGTCAGTGCAATGCAGTAACAATGATCACGCCAAGATTATTTCAAGAGTTCTGGCCCAGTCTCTTTCCAGAGTGAGACCACCAACATACAGAATAGTTGTTTAAAAAAAAAAAAAATCCCTCTTCAGCCCTTATATGTGGTATGTATACATTCTTGTTTTTATTTTTATTTTTTAAAGTTCTAAGTCTTGGGATGTAACTATATACTTGAAAAATTTTTTCCTTCTTACTGTTTCCCCTGCATTTACAAATAACTTACTCAGGGCCCACCATCTCTAAAAAAGTAAAATTCCTAATAGCCTTCTCACTTCAGTTTCACCCAGACCTAGCACCTAAAGAACATTCCAGAACATCTGTCTGATTTTTTTAAAACTATCCATCCCCTGGGCTTGCTCTCACGCAATCTATTGACCAATATAAACTGTCCTGCCTCAGAACTTCCCTGCCAATCCCATAAACCACATCAGTCCTCATTTGTTGACCTTTGTTCAAGTCTCAATTAAAAACTCTATAAAATAAGGTTGAACACAATTTTGTAATTCCCTAGGCACTAATGTTAGTCAATTAAAATAGCTACACTTTTACAGCTTAACTTCAAGAACTACACTTGGGCAAGTAAGAGTATGTCTACGCAAATGCCTGGTTTTCTCTAACTCAGAGATTTTAATGTCAAAACATTTTAAGTACCATCAAAGGTAATGCCAGAAATTACCTTTTCAGAATACAGTACTTATTTGGTTTTACACCCCTAAATACAAACCCACACCAGGACAGTACTCACTTGATACTGTCTGTGCAACCGAAGTAGCAGTTGTTGTGGTAGCTGTCGTAGAGGATGGGGTGGACGATGGTGTTGAAGTAGACACTGCAGGAGCTGGGCTACTGGTTGTAGGGGTGGGGGCGCCTACTGCCTGCGCTTGCACTTGCGCTTGTACTTGTGCCTGGGCCTGGGCTTGAGCCTGAGCCTGGGCCTGGGCCTGAGCCTGGGCCTGAGCTTGGGCCTGGGCCTGAGCTTGGGCCTGGGCTTGGGCTTGGGCCTGGGCCTGCGCCTGGGCTTGAACCTGTGCTTGGGCTGCAAGCATAGGTGTCAGTTCTGATTGCTGAATAACCTTTACTCCATCTGGCTTGGTCCACGCAGATTCACGTGTCCGAGCATTGTAGTAATAAACCTGCAAAGGAATGGGGGAAAGTGATAATCACAATATCTGATATTACAAATAACGTTACTATATTTTGTCTTAAAAGATTTTTAAAGTAACTTTAGAGAAGGTTACAAAATACTCATATGAGTCTATGTGTCTATAAAATAGAAAGGAAAGCTAATGTAGTAATTTGCAAAGGAAGTTAACAAAGAAGGCCTGAGACTACAAATAGAGGAAAGCCTTGCTGACAATATTGGCCGTTGACTAGTATGTTCAGAACTAGACTTGAGGTTGCTATGCACTGTGCCTAAACTGTGTATGCAAATGATGCAGCTATGCTGAAAGTCTCTTTTCCTTCTGGGAGTCTGGAATTTTAGGAAATGCCAGACTAATGGTACTGTATGACCAACCTCTAATAAAAACCCCACAGAAAACCTCTAGGCTCAGGTAAGCATGCTGCTAGAAAAACTTCTTATGTGTGGCCACCACTCTACTCTGAAGAAAATGAAGCACACATAGTTTCATTCCTTAAGAGGACTGTGGTAAGCAGAGGTACATTTTACCTCAGGCACCTTCTCTGTTAGTTTTGTATTCTTTCACCGTAGTCTCAGCTACTACAGTTCAACTACACGCTGAGCCCTGCTAATGATTCCCATGCCTAAAGATAGTCCAGAGAATCTGTGGTACATCATTTAAAATACAAGCCCCCATGCAACCTTGTAACTCCAGCAAAATCTAATGCAGCCAGTTCTTCTGGAGTTATAGCCTAGCCCCTGCTGGAGGCTCATTCTTAACGAACAGAAGTACTACAATCTCAATCTATCAAATTTTCACTACTTTGGCACCATAGAAATAACAAGCTGAATATGTTTGTAATTTACCTTCCCATCTGGAGTTTTGTTTTCTACCCATATCTCCTCAGTGGGAGGCAGTGCTGGGGCACCAGGAGCAGTCCCAGGAGGCATTCCTGGTGGGAACATCATACCCGGAGGAGGAGGCATGGCTCCCATGGGTGGAGGCATGAAAGGTGGTCTCTGTGAATACACAAGAACAATATGGTCACTTATAAACTCCAGGTTATTATTAAATTATACCTCTACACATAAGCAAAGAACTATAAAAGCAAACAGTTGTCTGCTCAAATACATTTGGCTACTGCATAAGAAAAATGGTTAATCTTTAATAAAAATGATTAGTAACAAGAATGTCAAAATATTAACAGGTGCTAATTCTAGGTTATAGCATCATGGGTAAACTTTTTGTTCTTTATATTTCATTGCATTTTTCATACACTGGGTTGCTTTAAAAGAAAAAAGGTGACTTTTTAGAATGTTCTGGCGATTTTTTTCCATGTTTTGTTTTTGTGGTGGTAGGAGTTGAACCCAGGGCCTTGTACATGCTAGGCAATTATTCTACTCCTGAACTATATCCCAAGTCCATTCACAGTAGCTACTAACAAACATTATTTTACAAAATCACACAGCAATAACCCTTCATTATTTACTTCAAGAAAAATGTAGCTATATAGGTATTTTCCTATCCTATTTTTCCTACAATAGTAATAAAACTAATTTTAAATGTCAGTGAGTGTCACAAATACAGAAAACAATTGTCCACTCTATCTTCAGGCTTCTTTTATTCTGGTCTGGTGTTGGCACTGGGAATTGAACTCACCCCTGCATGAGCCTCTCATCCTACTCTTTAGTGGAAACCTTAGAAATAACAGAGTCCACAGAACCTGAAAATTCCTCCACTGTCATCAGTGACTACTAACAAGATCTCACACAAAGCTGCATCTGAAGCAAGAGAAGTTGCTGCTTCTTCTGATACCTAGGGGCTTGGTAACTTTAGCATAATAAAGTACTCTTTGATCAACTAAGTTTACACTATGCATCAGTTTCAGAAGTAAAAATAAAATGAATATTGGGACTGCCATTTTGAACAAGGATAAAAAGATGTTGTCTATAATTTGAATGTAATATAAAAATTCAATTACCAAAACAACTTAAGTTGGACAAGGAACTGAGTCCCACTTTCCTGAAAGTACCCTCTACCCCACTTGTTTCTGTTCCATACACAGGCTTATGTCTCTCCAGCACGAACAGACTCCATTTATAAAAGATCTACCCTAATGTCCCATGAACCCTAAGCAACAAATAATTCAGCGGATTTAATGTAAAGCAAAACAATTATCCATCAAGACCAAAAGCAGCATCACAGCATTTAAGACATGTCACTCCACTACTAGAGGAGCACACTTACTGACTACATATTGTAATAATATTCAACTAATAGTTTTAAATCAACTGCACTAGATCAAATGTATATATAGTAAATTTATAGTCACTACTTAGAAAACTGGATTTTTGTAACTTCAAGTAAATATAATGCCACATCACTTATAGATAAGCCTCCAATTAAATATGAGTTTAGCATATTTTATATGGTGGTGCATGTCAACAATTCCAGCACCCAGAAGCCAGTCTTGGATACACAGTAAATTCAAGTCCAATCCAGCCTATGCTAAACAGCAAGTCCCCATCAAATTCAAAAGAGAGAGAGACAGAGAGAGAGAGAAAGAGAGAGAGAAAAAGAAGGAAGAAAAATAAACACCTCTTTGTACATCACGAGGGAAAAAAAGAAAGAAAAAAACTGAAATCTAAATCTACTATCATTCTCCAAATTCTACCCCAGGATCATTTCAAGAAGTGGACAATTACTCAATATTATATTTATACATCTACATCTATTATATACTTGCTAGCAGCATAAGCCATGAAAGAGAAGCATCCTCCAGTCAGTACACTAAGATGTGAAAGTCTTCTCACATAGCAGACAGGTTACAGAAGAGAACCCAGTTACTGAGGATAAACATAAACTAGTCGTCAAGGCAGGTCTTCTGTCACCACCCAACTAACTCCCTGCTGACCTCCCGTATTAATAACTTCATGTCTCCTTAAGTGTCATTTTCTATAGTTCTATAGTTCAAGTTGGAAACTTGAATTTTTGTTAGATGAGATCTCTCACACCTATATTTAAGAGCTAAGGCAGGAGAATCACAGTAAATTCAAGGCCAGCCTGAGCTATAGAGAATCTGTCTCCAAAAAATAAAAAAACAGGAACCGAGTCAATAGTTAGGAATGTTTGCTCCTCTTCTAGGGAAGCTAAGTGTGGTCTCCAGTACCCATGTCCAGTGGTTCACAGCTGCTTGTTAACTCCAGCATCGAAGGCATTGGATACCCACTCCCACCCCCCTACCCCCCCCCACACTAAAATATAAAACATTCAAAAAATTAAAACATTTAAAAAATGAAATAAAATCTTTAGGTGCTGGAAAGATGGCTTGGTTTCCAGCACCCACACAGTGGCTTCCAACTGTCTTTAACTCCAGATTCAGGGCATCAGATACACGCTTCTGGCCTCCATACATATACATACACGTAGGCAAAACTCATATACATAAAGAAGAATTTTTAAACAAAAACAAATAGAATCAAGTTTTTAAGACAAAATCTATATATAAAATTGATTCTGATGCCAACCAAGAATGGCAATCTGTATATTCTTTACCTGGAGGTGTGGTGGGCCCATGGGTGGAGGTATTCCTCCTGGGGGAGGCATTGGTGGCATATTAGGATCAAAAGGAGGCCGTCCAAAGGGGGGTCTGGGTGGTGGTGGAGGGCCTCTCATCATGCCGAAAGGAGGAGGAGGTCTCATGAGAGGTGGCGGGCCTCGCATCACTGCATTTGGTGGGGGAGCTGGGCCTCGGAACCTCAAGGCCTGCTGTTGAGCCATCCTGTATGGAAGAACAGTGAAGAGTTTCTCAAAACTACAAAAGTAGTTAATACTGAACTAGAGCAATTTTTAAAGGGCTCAAGTGCAAGCAATAGTTGAAAAGCCATTATTTTGCAACTGCATGGTAAAATGAGATGTGAATGAAGACGAGGAAGGAAATTTAGATGATTTTAAAATATCTTCCCACAACAGTACATATAGTCATAAGGTAGACTGAAAAGCAAATCAGAAAATTAAGCAATACCAGATTATCATAATTAACGTTGTCTAAGGATATGACTGAGAGGAACACCCCACATATTCCAACCAAGAGTATACAACTTCAATCTAATAATAAATATATAATGTTTTGGGCAGTGAAAAGACTCAACAGGTAAAGGCACTTACTGCCAAGCCTGGTGCCCTAAGTGATTAAAGATGTGCAACACCGCTGCCCCGCTTTTTTAAATTGTTTTTTTTTTTTGAAACACGGTCTCTCTACATGGCTCTAGCTGTCCTAGAACTAACTCACTGCGTACACTGGAATGGCCTCTGCTTCCTGAGTGCTGAGATTAAAGTTTTTAAGGGAGGATGGAGCGCTGGTGAAATGGCTCAGCAGGTAAAGGTACTTGCTGCCAAGCCTGACCACCCGAGTTTGATCCCTGGGATCTACATGATAGGATAACGAATTCCTGCAAGTGTCCTGACATCAAAGCACACACAAAAAATATTATGTAGCGAGAATTTTCTTTTTATTAGAAGAGAGTAGAAGTAGCTTAAGACACTTCAAATATTGTGCACCTTCCCTTCACTGCACCCTCCACCACAAGCTATGGCCAAATATCTCAGTGTAGTCTCTCCAAGGCATTTGAGTAAATAACTAACGTCATAAACAGCTAGGTGGTGGTGGTGCACGCCTTTAATCCCAGCTCGGAAGGCAAAAGCAGACGGATCTCTTTGAATTGCAGGCCAGATTGTTCTACATAGTGAGATCCAGAATAGCCAGGGCTAACAACACAGTGAAACCCTGCCTCAAAAAAAAAAAACAAAAACAAAAACAAAAACAAACAAACAAAAAAAATCCCTAGAAGTGGTGACAACGTTCCAAGGAGTATGCTATGCTCTTCAAATACTGCTGGTTTAGTAATACTTCTATGAGAACATGAGGTGAACACTGCCATTATCCCCATTTTACGGTAAGGACTAGGGCACACAAAAGTGAAATACCGTATCTGTGGCCAAGGCCTCACAGCTGGTTCAGTGGTTAAGCAAGAATTAAAATGTCAATGTCCTATAAACCCTTTCAGGGGATTCTGTTCACTCATTTCCCCAGCACACTGCCAGGTCTAGACACAGTATGGCCCATTGAATACTCATATGAGGGGTTGAGAGATGGCTCAGCAGATAAGAACACTGGTTGCTCTGAGAGGTTTAATTCCTGCACCCACATGGCAGCTCACCACTCTCTTCAACTCCAGTTCTAAAGGATTCAACAACACCCTCACAGACATATGAGCAGGCAAAACACCAGAGCACATGAAATAAAAATAATTAAAAAAATACTCATATGGCCAGACATGGTGGTGCACACCTTTAAATTCAAGCACTTGGGAGACAGAGGTAGGCAAATCTCTAGAGTTTGAAGCTAGTCTGTTAAACAGAGTGAATTCCAGGACAGCCAGGGATACAGAGAAAAACAAAACAAAAACAAAAAATCCTACTCATACGAACCAATGAATACTTTAGTGATACTATACAAAAGCTACTATACAAGGATGAGACACAGAACCTACAATAATTATTTTTATTACTGCCAGACATGGTGGTTATTGCCTGCAATCCTAGCTATTCAAAGACAGAGGCAGATCAGGCATAACGATGCAGGTCTTTAATCCCAGCACTTGGGAGGCGGGAGTATCTTTGCAAGTTCAAAACGAACCTGGTCTACAGAGCAAGTTCCAGGACAGCCAGGGCTACATAGAGAAACCTTGAAAAAAAAAAAAAAAAAAAAAGGAAGGACAGAAGGACAAATAAACTACATAGTGAGATCTTGAGGGGGGGGACGACAATAGATCATAAATTTGAGTACAATCTAGGCAACCCAAGACCCTTATCTCTAAATAAATAATTTTTTTAAAAAAACCTATTTATAAAGCTTCAACTTGCCAAAGTCAATTACAGCACCTACTCAGATCTTCTAGGTAGCTAAACTAAGTCTGTACATTACACACAATCTAAATTTCCATACCCAAAAAACTAGATTAACAATAATATTCTTTCTTTCTTTGGAGTGGGGGTTGGTTTTTCTATTTGATGGTGCACACCTTTAATCCCAGCACTCAGGAGGCAGAGACAGGTGGATGTCTGGGGAGTGTGAAGACAGCCTGATGTACGTCTACAAAGCAAGTTGCAGGATAGCCAGGACTGTTACACAGAGAAACTCTTGTCTCAAAAGACAAACAAAAACAAACAAAAAAGAATGTACCTTAATATCAAATATTCTTTTGGTGAACTTTCCCTTTTTCAAAAAACCTACAGTATTTCTTTGGAATTCATATCTCCTACCCTAACTTAAAGTCAAGCTTTAAGCCAGGCGGTGGTGGTGCAAGCCTTTAATCCCAGCACTCAGGGAGGCAGAGGCAGGCGGGTCTCTGACTTCAAGGACAGCCTGGTCTGCAAGAGCTAGTTCCAGGAACCTTGGCTTGAAAAAAAAAAAAAAAAACCCAAAAAAAAAAAAGCAAGCATTCAGCCTCTAGGACAACGAAGCCATACCCGCTCTCTTCATCAGGCAAGTTACATTAATTTCCAAGTCTGAATTTCCTACCGCAAAAATGAATGCAGACTGCAAATGAAAGCTACCCCACAGTTCTGCTCAATGAGATAACCCTGTGAAACAATTTAAGGTACCAGCCAACATACAGAAAATTGTATTAGCACTTTCAATTACTCCCAGTGTCTCACAGAGCTTCACCTATATAAATAAGGCACTTAGTTAATTTCCCAGATTTCTGTTTAAAAGCTGCCACTAATTTCCTGCTGCAATAGCCTAAGGTTACTATTTTCTGATGCCAGTTACATGCAGAACATGTCCTGAGATCTTTATATACATTACTTCAACACTTCCTCACCCAAGCCTAGAGAGAGGACTAAATAACAGATGAAGCACCTGGAAGAGCAACTACCAGTATGCTTTAAAGCACTAGCCACTCAGTACTGTTACTGCATTAACATTAGTGTCCCATGCTATTAAATTACTGCTGTTGATATTAATGTCAATTGTTACTACCCAGCTAGTATCAGGCTGCTCTTATCTGGATGTTGTGGGCATTTCCAGACTCCAGTATTTCTGATCTTCAAACACATCAACTTTATTAAGCTGAAGTTTATGGTTACAGTTCCCATGTTTGGCATGTGCTTCCCACATCCAACTGTTACTTATTCAGACTCAGCCCAAATGTCACCTCAGCCTGTTCCCCACCTCTAGGGTCTGTCTCGCGGGCCTTCTCTTTCAAGCACAGAAAATGCTATGAAGCCCTCCACCACTGACCTCTACTGCCAGTGGCCAGCTCTTCTAGTGCACTGAACTGCGCTCACTGTTAATAGTGCCTATGAGCTGGCACTTCCTCTTCACCAGCACGGTTACCTGGCATTTTCTGTACTCTCTTTAATTCATACAACTCAAGTGAGTTTAATGGCATCTTTACAAAGAAAAAAGTAGCTTGTTACAGCGGCTAGTTTATAGTAATGCCAGAGTATTCTCATTCCTGTTTTCACCAGCAAGGAAATCCAGGTTTGGGGTACCTTGTCCTAAGTATTAGTAGTAAACAAAGCCCCCCTGCACAAAACTGTCTGCAAGTTACTTTCAGGGCCCTCAACCAGAGAATGACATTTGGATCTCTGAATTTCAGGGACTGCAAGCGACTTAAGATCCCACCAACTCCCAACATTTTGGGGGAAGTCTACGTGCCTGAAGAAAAAATGTCTAATTTTTTTCAAAAGGACATCCTGAAAAATACAAATATATTTTTCTAGAAGTAATCTATCTAGATAAGCAAAATCCTCAGAGAAAACACTTTAGTCAAATGAGCAAGGAACTAAAGATGCTACCTACTTACACACAGGCAGCAAATACTGGAAACAATCAATTAGCTGGGACCCAAGACTTCATCCCAGCCCAGCCAACTAGCTTCACAATGCTTCACACCTGTAGAACGGTTCCTCATTTGATGGGGTCAGTTTCCTTTCAGATTTGACCAACCTCAATTAAAATGGAAGGTCTTTGGGAATAGAGGACTTTTTCCTTTACTGCCAGGACCTAGGCCAGTAACTGTCACAGACTGCATAATAAGTGTAGTAGAATAAGGCAACCATATCTCAATATTGGTTTATTACCACATTTCTACTACACACTGAATTTCTCAGACTCTATGATAGACACTATTATGAAACATATATGGGATGCAAATACAAGACAAAGGCCAGTTTCGGCCATCAAAGCAGCCAGCTTATCATAAATCTAGAGCAGTGCTAAACCCTCTACAATGTTATCTACAAAAGCAAGGAGACAGTCACAGGAATCGAGGCTGGCCCAAAACCTAACAGTCTCAGCTTCCTGAATGCTGGATTAACAAGTATTTGCCACCATACACAGATCCATAAGCAACTTCGAAACCACGAAGCTAAGGTACCAAATACTTGCAGCAGGCCATCTAATTAAAGCCTTATTAAAAATCAGTTTTGCAATACTGTCTAGAGTCTAGACTACCAGGATTGAGTTCACAGGACTACTAACTGTGAAGTTGAAGACACGCTCCACAAGGCTCTGCTAAGACACTGAGACCAGCTAAGGTAACCTCTTGAGACCACAATCAAAAATAAACTTCCTATCATTAATACTAGAAGACCCTGAAAACGCACTCCACCATTCATTACACACGTATGGGGATAAAAAGGGGTCAAGATTCACCTTAGAAATAAGACAAAACCTTGTTCCTGCCAAAGAGGGGAATTTGTGTGTGTGACATTCTGGACCCAAAAGCCATTATTTTCTTCCAAGCAAGACTAATCTCCATTTCCTTAGAAAGTTTCAGTCCTCACTCTAGAAAACACGAGTCCTCGAAACCAACACTGCTGTTTTCCTTTGGGAAAACGGCACGATTCAGAATGGGAGCTGAGTATCTGAAATGGCAATTCTCCCTTACATTAAAAAAAAATGTACGGACAGAAAAACATAAGTCACCTCTCTTTCTCTTCAAAAACCACCTCCAAAGAGATGGTATTTCCCGGTCACTCCGATCAAACTTTTATCACGGATTGCACAGGCACTGAGAGAGGAGGTCCCAGAGGAAGAAAGGTCACTCACTGCCTCTGTAGGGCTAACGCGTGGGTAGCCAAGAGCGAGGTGGCAGACTAGGGACCCGGGCACATCAAGCCACTTCCTGGGCCCACCATTCCAACCTTTACCCGTTCTACCACCCCAACCCCTCTGAGAAGTCCCCTCGATCACTAAGGGGGACGAGTGACAGGCCTGGTGCCGCCTCTGGCCCGCGAAAGGAGCCTGCAACCCGTTCAGAGCCGGGGTGAGGATCCGGGGGGAAGAGAGCGCTTTCAAGATGCAGGCGTCGCGGCCCAGCAAACGGTCAGGGCTGCGAACCCTCACAAAAGAAACGGAATGGCGAACAAGGGCCGGAGGAAAAGCAGGGCAGGCTGAGGAAGGGGGAGCGGGAGGCCGGGCCGGCGCGAGGCCGCGGAGGGCGTGGAGGAGGCCACGGCGGCTCGGGCAGTGCCGGCCGGGCCGGGCGGCGGAGGGGAGCGGCCAGCCGGGGCCGCCAGGCCAGGCCGGGGAGCGCAGCCTAAGGCGGAGGCGCACAGACCGGGGCTGCGGGCCCCGAAGGACTCGGGTGCGCCCCGCCGCGCGCGGGAGGCCGCAGCCCAGCCCCGGCCCGGCTCTCATTCAAGCCGCCTTCCCTTCCCCCTATCGCCAGCCCCACGCGGTCCGGCCGGCCCCGGACTGCCGCGGCTCCTGTCCCCACACCGTCCCCCGGGGCTCCCGCAGCCAGCCCCAGCCTCTCGGACGCCAGCGCGCCGAGATGGGAGGAAAAGGGGCGCCCGTTACCTCAGCTCCCCCGGGTTGAAACGCTCGCCTTCCCCTCCGTCCCCGCCACGCTCCGCCATTACAGACACTCGCGTTCATCTACCCGCCGACCCGGCGTCCCCAATTGGTCGGAAGGGTCGTCAATCCCACACCCAGGAGGTGGGACTACGCGGGATCTATAATCTGATTGGGGAAGCGAGCCATCAATCTTGACGCTAGGCCGGCATTTGCTTGACTATTGGGCAAAGGGCCCGCCGACTTTGAAAGCGGTATTGAGGCTGTCCGTTGATTGGCCGCTCGTAGGCTTCATGGGAAATGAGACGGTGGCAAGGAGGAGTAGGTGGCGCCCTCTGGCGGAGAGAAAAGCTAGGTCCTCCCGAGTACCGCCCTGCCCAACGCAGCCACGTGTCTGCGCGGCTGGCTGCGGCCAGATGTGGAGCCATGTTGGCCACTAAGAGCTCAAGCTGAGGGCTTGTGCGTTCTCTGAGCCAATCGAAATCGACCTGGGGCGCACCTGAACCAATTACCAGGTTGCCAGGGAAAGAGGTATTTCTCGCCCTTGCAGTTTACAAGAAGAGGCCTAAGTCCCTAAGCCGTGCATGCTTGTTCTGAAATAATTACAAGCATTAACTACAACGGGAAGGTATTCCAGTTTGTCCACTCAACAGCAGGCGGCTTGTTATATAATTTACTGCATTAAAGTAAGTAAATTGGAGAAGGGAAGCCTCTGCGATTTACGGCTTTAGGATTTCTCCTTCACTCTCAAAGTAAAGCTGTCTAAATCAGCACGGCCTGATGCCAGAAGTAATTATAAGTATGCTATATGTTTAACTTAAAAAAAAAATAGGGCGGTGGTGGCGCACGCTTTAATCCCAGCACTCGGGAGGCAGAGGCAGGCGGATCTCTGTGAGTTCGAGACCAGCCTGGTCTACAAGAGTTAGTTCCAGGACAGGCTCCAAAACCAGAGAATCCCTGTCTCGAAAAACCAAAAAAAAAAAAAAAAAAAAAAAAATGGGGCCTGGCGGTGGTGGCGCACGCCTTTAATCCCAGCACTCAGGAGGCAGAGACAGGCGGATCTCTGTGAGTTCGAGGCCAGCCTGGTCTACAAGAGCTAGTTCCAGGACGGAAACCAAAAGCTACGGAGAAACCCGGTCTCGAAAATGAAAATAGGTACACCACATAACCAAACTTTGGGGACACTATGAAAGTGGTGCTAAGAGGAAAGTTCATAGCACCAACTGCCCACATACAAACATGAGAGAGATTAATAGCGACTTAACAGCACACCTGAAGCTCCAGAACAAAAGATAAGTGTAGCCAGGAGGAGTAGACAGCATAAAATAATCAAACCGAGGGCTGGAATCAATCAAATAGAAACAAAGAGAACAATACAAAGAACCAATGAAGCAAAGAGTGGTTCTTTGAGAAAATCAACAAGATAGACAAACCCTTATTCAAACTAACTAAAGACAAAGAGAGACTATCCAAATTAGCAAAATTAGAAATGACAAAGGGGACATAACAACAGACACTGAGGAAATCCAGAGAACCCCAAAGACACACTTTAAAATATTGTACTCAACAAAATTGGAAAAGCTAAAAGGAATGAGTAATTTTCTGGATACCTAGCACCTACCAAAATTAAATAAAGATCAGATAAACATTTTAAATAGATCTATAATCCCCAATGAAATAGAAGCAGTCATTAAAATCTCTCACCACAACCAAAAAAAAAAAAAAAAGCCCAGGGCCAGACAGTTTTAGTGCAAAATTCTACCAGACTTTTGCAGAAGAGGTAATACTAATACTTCTCAAATTATTCTACAACATAGAAACAGAAGTAACATCACCCAATTCATTTTATGAGGACACAGTTACCCTGATACCCAAACCACATAAATGTTCAACAAAGAAAGATTTACAGACCAATTTCTCTTATGAACATAGATGTAAACATGCTCAATAAAATACCTGCAAACTAAATTCAAGAACAGACCAAAAATGACTATTCACCATGATCAATCAACCCAGAGATGCAGGGATGGTTCAACATATGAAAATCAGTAAATAAAACCCACCATATAGGCGAACTGAAAGAAAAAAAACCACACATGATCATCTCATTAGATGCCAAAAAAAAAAGTGTATGACAAAATCCAACACTCCTTGTTGGAGAGATTAGGGATATAAGAGATATACCTAAACATAATAAAGGTAGTTTACAGCAAGCCAACATCAAATCAAATGAAAAGAAACTCAAAACAGTTCCACTAAAATCAAGAACAAGACAAGGCTTTTCCCTCTCCATATCTATTCAATATACTACTTGAAGTTCTAACTAGAGCAGTAAGGCAACTGATGGAGATCAAGGGAACACAAATTGGAAAGGAAAAAGTCAAAGTATTATTATTTGTAGATAATATGATTATATAAATAAAATCATATATATATGTATATATGTATGTATCTGGAAACTCCACCAGGAACTCCTACAGCTGGTAAATACTTCCAGCAAAGAGACTGGACGCAAGATTAACTCAAAACCTCAGTGGCCCTT
This sequence comes from Neodon shergylaensis, assembly GCA_025134845.1. Lineage (NCBI taxonomy): Eukaryota > Metazoa > Chordata > Mammalia > Rodentia > Cricetidae > Neodon > Neodon shergylaensis. The sequence continues at coordinate 921,674 of JABTXL010007882.1, forward strand.
CTATATACAAAAGACAAATGGATTGAGAAAGAAATCAGGAAGCCTGCTGGGTGGTAGTGGCAGACGCCTTTAATCCCAGCACTCAGGAGGCAGAGGCAGGTGAATCTTTGTAAAACAGGCTCTAAAGCTACAGAGAAACACTGTCTCAAAAGAAAAAAAGAAAGAAAGAAAAAAAGAAGAAAGAAATCAGGGAAACAACATCCTTCACAATAGCCTCAATTCCAGGCACACGCATAGCCTCTCACAACTGTCTGTAACTCCAATTCCAGAAATACATGTAGACAAAACACCAATGCACATAAAATAAATTTTTAAAACAATTTTAAAATGTACACAAAGATCTAACTCTTCCTCTTTGTCAGTTGTCAAGATGAAATGATGTATTGACAGTCATGTCAACTATACTCAAATTTGTGTTGTAATATCCTTTTCCTTTAAATGATAGCATAAACAGAGTTGTTTTTCAGTAATTAGCAGGTTTTATTCCATTGTAATCAATTATTCTGATGCTCAAATCTCTACACATTATCCAAGTAGTCTTTGTAACAATCATATACATTTCATGAAACAAACAGGGTTAAATCAAGCAACTGAGAACTAAGTATCTAAGAAAGTCACTGACTTAGGTCACTCAGAAGTAACTCCAACCAGCAGGTGGATACAGACTCAGAGTAGGGACATGTTCATGTTGTTTAAAGCCATTTCCCCTGAACGTAGCTTTGTGCAAGGCAACAAACAGTTCAATGAGCAAATTAATAATAGTTTCAAGTTGACACAGAAATCACCCAGTCGGTTCTCAGCCTTCCTAATGCTGCAGCCTTTTAATTCAGTTCCTCATGCTGTGCTGACCCCAACCATGAAATGACTTCCTAACTGGAGTTTTGCTCTTGTTATGAATCATAATGTGGATCTGGTGTGCAACCCCAAAGGGCCAAGACCTGCAGGCTGAGAACCACTGACTTAGGTGCAAAAACATATGCAGATTAGCTTCAAAATCCTCAAGGAGGGAGCAGAAAGGAGGGAGAGGGAAGCTATGGAGAGGGTGGACATAGTTGGCAAACACACAGCTGTCTGTAGTGGAGGATTATTCTTTTACATTTATTTATCTAGGCGGTAGGTGGCGTGCCATGGCCTGCATATGGAAACTAGAGAGCAGCTCATCAGGAGTTGGCTTCCTCTGTTTCGCCATGTGGGTCCTGAGGCCAGAACTCAAGTTATGGGTTTGACAACAAGCATCCTAACCTGCTGAGACCTCTCCCCAGCCAGCCCGTCATGGATGAGTCTTTTAAAATGATTTATTTTTATCCCATGTGCATTGGTGTTTTTGCCAGCATGTATATTGCATGAGGGTGTCAGATCCCCTGGAACTGGAGTTACAGACAGTTGTGAGCTGCCATGTGGGTGCTGGGAATTAAATCCAGGTCCTCTGGAAGAGCAGCCAGTGCTCTCAACCACTGAGCCATCTCTCTAGCGCCAAGGTATTTTCCTAATTGAGGTTCCCTCCTCTCAGATGACTTTAACTTGTTGGTCCAAGTTGTTGTAAAACCATCTAGCACAAATATGATGCTAGAAAACTGGATATCCACATAGAAGAGCGAAGCTTGATCCTTCCACCCCGAACACAAATCAACTCCAAATGGAAGAACTCAATGATAGACCTGAAGTTCTGAAACAACTTCTAGAAGAAAAAGTAAGGAATACCTTTTAGGATGTAGACACAGGTGAGGACTTTTTGCCTAGAACTGTGGGTGCCCAGGAAACACGAGCAACAACCAACAAGTGGGACTTAGTGGAAGAAGCAGCTCCTGGACAGTAAAGGAAACATGATAGACTGGAGAGGCAGCTTACAGCGTGAGGGGGGAAAGCTCTGCTAGGCACACATCTGACAGGGGGGTTGTTTCTAAAATATACAAGGAACTCAAAAAGCTGAACTCCTTAAATTCAAACAACAAAGTTAAAAACTTGGCGGTGGAACTAAACAGAGTTCTCAGAAGAAAAAATACAGATAGCTTAGAAATATCTTTAAAATGGTTCACCATCCTTAGCCATTAGAGAAAGGCAAATTAAAACTACTTTGAGATTTCATTTTCCCTATCCAAGCCAGCAAAGATTAAGAAAGCAAAAGACAACAAACACTGATAGGATGTGGGGAACTGGGAACCCTCCTGCACTGTGGGTGGGAGTAAGAAATGGTTCATCTGCTATGGAAATCAGTGTGGGAATTCCTCGAAAAGCTAAAAATATATCTACCACATGACCCAGCTATAACCAAAGGCTTCGATTCCTACTGCAGGGCATATGCTCATCCATATTTAAAGCTTCTCTATTTACTGTAGCTGGATGAGGTAGTTTGAATGAAAATGACCCCCACAGGTTTATATATTAAATGCTTAGGGAGCAGCACCACTTGAAAGGATTAGGAGATGTGGCCTTGTGTGAGGAAAAGCATCTCTGAAGTAGGCTTTGGGGTTTCAAAAGCCCAAGCCAGGCCCAGTGTGGTGTGGCTCTGCTGCCCGCAGGTCTGAATGTACTACCACTCTCAGCTGCCATGTCGGCCTGCTTACTGCCATGCTCCCTGCCAGGAGGATAATAGACTAAACCTCTGAACCTGTAAGCAAGCCCCAATTAAGTGTTTTCCTTTATAAAAGTTGCCATGGTCATTGTGTCTCTTCACAGCAATAGAACATGGGCTAAGACACTGGGACAAGGAAGCAGCCTGCATGTCCGCCAACAGGACCTGGGTAATGAAAATGTGATACCTACATACAATGGATGTCATTCAGCTGTAAAGAAAAATCAAATTACATTTGCAGTTAAATGGGCGGAGCTAGAGAGCATTATACAGAATAAGGTAACCTTACCCCAAAAGACAAACACTTATACCATATATATTGACCTTAGAGTATCCATAGAATCCAACATCTAGAAAGGAAGGGTTGACGGGAAGAGGAAGTGAAATATTACAGGACTGGGTAAAGGACAAAGATGGCGTGAAGAGAGCAGAGGGAATGATACAGAGAGGCATTTACACAAAGAGAAGGATGGGAGGAATGAGAGACGGAATGACTAAACATATATAAAAATCTTTATTTTTTCCAATTAGAGTTACCCTACATAGGGGATTATGCTCCTCCTGCAACCCATGGGTTGCCCGATTAAAAGCCCAGAAGGATGTGGAATACTTCCCCTTGAGTTGTTGATTCGAGGTATCCCAGAGACCCTGCCCCACACACAACAATACAGACTATAGCTATTGCTATGGCGTGCCCACCAGAACTTAACGGTAAAACATTATTGTTAAAGAAACCATACTTGTTCATCATTGGACATGGAGGACACGGTTGACTGGTTCAAGCAACTGACAATGGCTGGCGAATTCAGGAAGTGGCAGGCCTTTGATATGACTTCATAAACCACCTGGGATCTGTGAGCCACAGATTGTATTACTGAAGAATGGCTTGAGCCATGGATTATATTGTTGGAAAATGACTGTCTGTTTGCTTCCACAATTATTTTTCTTAGTAAGATACCATATGATTATTTAGGTTTCCACTTACTCAGTCAAATGGCGAGCACATTCTGTAAACAGAGTTTGTGGTTTTCCTGGGATAAATAACCACACATTTACAATCTCTTGGCTTATTAACAATAGACGGGTATACTCTAATCCATTGTGTATTTGTTTTGCTAGTTTACTCTCAGAAATGTTGAATATGTCTAGACTAATTAATGACACATTTGTAGCCTGGTAGTTTATCAACATAAACAGTTTATCAAATCCGCCATGTAAAGTCGGTACTGCCATGTCCTTCCAACGTAGTAAGCAAAGAAAGTCGACTCCCCCATCTCTTTCTCTCCTGTAAAACCAACAGTATCCTCCTTCACCCTTTATTCTAGCTCTAAAGTCACACTGCTAACATTTTCTTGTTTCTCAAAACTGATAGCAACCAAGTCTTGTATACATCACTTAAAGATAATACTCAAGACTGCGTTAAAATACAATTGTAAAAAAGTAAATACTTCATTTACTTCTTTTCCTCTATAATTTCCTCAGAGAACCATCTTGAAAAGTCACAAAACACTTGGTTGAAGGGCTAAAAGAAATCTGCAAGACCGCCTTGCCCACTGTAGCTCAACAAATAAAGAAATAGAGACTGAGATTTGAATTGGGGTCTGGGGAGACAGAGGACAGCCCCAGGTATATTTCTTTATGAGCTGGCCTCCTTATTTGTGACACAGGCTCTCCCTCTGGCTTGGAACGTGTCAAGAGGGTTAGGCTGGCTATCACGCCCAGAGGATCTACCTGTCTCCACCTCCCCGGCGCTGGAATTACAAGCCCAAATCACTACACCCAGTTTTTGTTACCTGAGCTCTGAGGGATGGAACCCAGGTCTTCAGCTTGGAAGCTAAGCACATTACCAATGGAATTGTCCCCCAGACCCAGGAGATCAACTTTTCCTCTTTTTCTTTTCAGACTTATTCACTTTATTTTTCTGGTATAAAAGCACTATGTGGTGGCCACAGGTCCTAGGTCCTCTGACTTTAGCCTCTACTGTGGGTTTTCACAAGACGGTCAGTGATTTTCCAATAAGGAGACTTAGTAAATATCGACTCTTGCCAGGCCTTGGGGAGGATGACAGGCAAGTGGCTACAGGTCTTGGAGATGGCATGAAAGGTGGCCTTGTCAAGTTGCCAAGGTGGCAGTGTAATCTCTGATCAATGTGTAGCAGTCATCGATACCAGCCATCAGCAGCAGTCTCTTGGGCACAGGAACAGAGACAATGCCAGTGCCTGTGGGGACAGGGATGAGACACATCGGTACAGAACCACACTGGCCTGTCACCTTGCATGGAACAGTTATGGGCTTGCCAATCTTGTCGCCCCAGTAGGCCCGCCATGCAGGAATGACGGTAAAGGCTTTGTCGTTGGAGCACTTAACACCAAGATCAATATGACCATTGTAGTCCCTGATACTGACAAGAACCTTGAGCCTGGCCTGCTGGCCAGCCAAGTCTGGCTCTGCACTGGCAGTCTTTGGAATCTTGTACTTTAGGAATGCTCCCAGGAAAAAGGCAATCATCTTGGATCCCCTAATGGGCAAGAAGCAAGGTAGATCTCTAGATCTCTTCCAGGGACTTGGTCTTCCTGTTCTTAACCAGGTGGTCCAGCTTGGTGATAGGAATCTACTCTTTGTCTTCAGCTTTGCCTCCACAAGCCCGGTGGTCTCAACCGCAGCCACAGCTATAGTCACAACTGCCTGCAGCCTCTAAGACCACAGCCCATCCCTCTGCAGAAGACTGCCTCATGCCATCTGGTGTTTTCCCAAAGAATGAGTTTGAGTTTCTAATGATCACGTGCCCAGCTAATGGCAGAGAATGAACCAGAACCCAGATCTTTGCAACATCGTGTTCCTCAACAGAATCAGACTCCATTACAATGACTTCTTAGACTTTGCCAAGTTCAATGTCTCTACTGTGTCATCAGGAGCCACCTCAGGCTCAGGACAGGGGGTGAAATGATAACTGTTTATTGTTACAGAATTAACTCACCATTTCACAAATTTCCTGAACTCTTCTCCAAAAATCAAATACGTTATCCAGTAGTCCAAATCTGTAGTCAGAAGGTAATCTTCTACCCATTCATTTGTCAATTTGTCAAATATTTACTGTACTGTTGATTATGTCAGTAAATATCATGCTTACTAAAGACACTGAGTCCATGAAGCACACATTCTAGCAGGAGACAGATAAACCAAATATTGGCCAAGACTAAAGACTAATATTCATTATGTGGTTAGTATATACAAACATCTTAAATGAATTTTCTCATTTAACTATTCATGACAATACTGCATGATAACAATTTGTAACCATTTCACAGTCAAGGAATATGAGGCTTGGGAAGTTTAACCACAACTCGGGCTGATATAATTAGGCAATTCCATACTACTATGTTTTTCTCTGGATTCCAATATGATACTGCTTAGAGTTTAGCAAACTAAAACACAGGGACTCTTTGGAGAGAGCTCTTACTATGGAAAACAAGTGAACAGGGATAACCAAAGTGATGTTGGATGTCCTTCCATATAAGTGTTGCTTTTATTGGTTGATGAATAAATCTGTTTGGGCCAATGGCTTAGCAGAGTAAAGCCAGGCAGGAAATTTGAAGAGAGGTATATAGAGAAAGTAGGCAGAGTCAAAAATACACCACGTAGCTGCTGAAGGAGAAAGATACCCAGGGGAACCTTACTTTACCTGTAGGTCACATCCTCATGGTAATACACAGATTAATAGAAATGGGTTAATTTAAGATGTAAGAGTTAATTAATAAGAAGCTTGAGCCATTGACCAATGTTGTGATTAATATAGTTTCTGACCAGTGAGGAAACAAACAAGCAGTCTCCATCTACACTAAAGGATACATTAGAGACATCATTTTGGAAGAAACCTTAGGAACAGTAACAGACTGAAGCATTGATTGATGTACCTGGGCAGGGGAGGGCAGCAGGAGAAGGGCCTAGAGAGGTGGATAGAGTTGTACCTTATTCAGAGTAGTAGAGCATGCATATTTACGGATTTCGGGGCCAGGTGACAGATCAGGGGTGCTTCTTGGACACACCAGTTTGAACACAATGAGAACGGAGAGTTACAGCCAAGCAAGTTTATGGTTAGAGAGCTGGGCCAAAGCTCTTGAGATTGAGCTTGATGAGATCCCGGACTGACAAGAAGGGGAACAATTCAGGAGTTATTTTGAAGTTAGATTCAATAAAAACAAGGTGATGAGTTGAACGGCCTAGCAGGTAAAAGCCCTGGCTGTTCTTCAAGAGGACTTTGGTCTGATTCCTAGCACGCAAATGCCAGTTTGCAACCACCTGTAACTCCAGAAGGCAACACCCTCTTCCGGCTGGTCTGGTGCCACAAATGTGGTACCAGGCATACATGCAGGCAAAATATTCATATACATAAAGAATAACATAAAAATAAAGGGAATTTTTAAAAAAAGATTTCAATATGTAGAGTTAATTTACTCACTTTTCAGACCAAGAACAATTGTGTTCTATGTGGACTTCTACTTGAGACTGTTTTACACTGAGTAATAGCCCAACCCCTCATTAATGAATTCGCCTTTCACCAGGTCCTATCTGCTTTTTGGAACAAAACAGAAAGTAAAGAATGTAAAAATAAAATTATTTACCCACAGCCCAATCTTATCAGTACTTGAAATCTCCATGACCTTTGAATAAGAAGTTTCCAGAACTGCCATGAAAGACCACAAGTCATTTTGTCAAGCAAAGTTATCATAGTAAAATATAAATAAGTAGAGTGCTTACCTGCCACTTTGGAGACTCCAAGTTCAATCCCTAGTACTGCCTACAAAACCAAACCAAACCACAACAGCTTGGAATGTGCACAGTTGGTAGGCTGCTTCCCTAGCATGTGTGAGGCTCTGGGTTTGGTCCCCGGCATCATATACATCCAGAGTGATGGCATGTGCCTAGAATTCCAGCTCTCTGGACGTGGAGACAGGAGGGTCAGAAGTTCAAGGTTAGCTTCAGCTACACGGTGAGATTAAGGCCAGTCTCAAACACACACACACACACACTTGTGCCAAGCAAGACAGTATTGTGGAAATTCCCTGAGCGATTATTCACTTACTTGCTAGGTTTCATTCCCTTTCTGGTTGGCACCAGTCTTACAGTAATAACGAAAGCAGTGGTGCTTAGACCCAACTCCTGCCAAGGAGCCTGTGGTTTAATAAGAAATACCAAGAGACGAAAGAAACTGAAGGCACAGATGAAAAGAGTGCCAACAGGGATTAGCTGAGGTGCTGGGAGTCAACCCGTGAATGGGGCAGGACTCAGGCCTGTAGGCAGAGTGCCCTGCTCACCAGCACCAGGCTAAGTCCCCAGGAGGAGGTGTCCGACTATGTTACAGGCGGTTAGGAGAGCAAGGCAGGGGCAGAGAGGTTTGGTTGCAGAGGGTGTTCTGTGAAGTAGTATCAAGAACTACACATGCAATGCACACAAACAGCTGCAGCCCCCGGATCCCAATTCAGCCTGTTTGAATCCGAGATCTGCCTCTTACCATGCGATTTGGGGGCAATTTGCTTCTGGGGTTAACACATCTTCAGATGGAAGTAATTGTATTTTTACAAACCTTTGCTTTGAAGGTTAAGTGAATGTAAATCATTTGGGGAGTTTAGAGCGAGCTCAAAGTAAGTCCTAATAAACATTAACAAGTGGTACTACTATAAATGCCATTTTTTTTCTGAGACAGGGTTTCTCTGAGCCCTGACTGCCCTAGAACTCACTCTGTAGATAAGGTTGGCCTTGAACCCAGAGATCCCCCTACCTCTGCCTCCCAAGTGCTGGGATTAAAAACATGCGCCACCACTGCCTGGCTATAAATGCCATTTGATGTCTTTATTTTTTGTTGTTATTGTTTGAGACAGGGTCTGACTGTGTGATCCTTCTTGTCTCAACCCCGTGAAAACTGGGATTAGGATTACACATATGGCCCATCACGGCAGGAAAGGAAGGAAACATAGGAACAAAGCAGGAACATGAAGCTGGCCACATTGCATCTGCGTCAAATATCAGAGGACAGGCAGGAAAGACGGCTCGGCAGGTAAACGTATTTGCCAACCTGAGCTCGTGCCCAGGAACCCACATGAAAACCTGGACGTGGTGGTATCTGCAATCCTCACAGTCCTACAGTGAGATGGGAGTGCAGGTAGGAGAGTTCTTGGAAGATCATGAAGCCAGCTAGCCTAGAGTATGCAGTGCCCCACTGGAAACAAGAAAGACCCTGCCTCAACAGAAGAGATGGGGCAGATTAACTCCTAAAAGTTGTCCTATGAGCTCCACATGTACACCATGGCATATAAGCACACGTGAGCTAACGTTCCAGAATAAAATAGAGAAGCAGAACACCGCCAATGAATACTAGAGCTCAGCTCGCTGCATCATCTGCTGTCCCAGGATCCCTTGCCCAGGGAACATTCCCATCCATGGTCAAGATGGCTCCTCCCACATCAATTAATATAATCAAGATAATCCTCCAGGGGCATGCCCAAAGGTTCATCTTCCAGTTGAATCTAGAATTCAGTCAAGTTGACAATTAACACTAGCCAACCTGTAAGAGGAGGCCGCTAGTTCCCGGCTGCTTAGCCCCAAAATAATCAAACAGAAACTGTATTATTTAAGTCATTGCCTGGCCCATTAGCTTTAGCTTCTTATTGGCTAACTCTTACATATTAATTTAACCCATCTCCATTAATCTGTACATCACCACGAGGTCGTGGCCTATCAGCAAAGTTTCAGCACATCTGTCTTCTGCAGTGGCTACATGGCTTCTCTCTAACTCCTCCTCCTTTCTCCCAGCATTCCGATTAGTTTTCCCCACCTAGCTCTGTTCCCCTACAGCTCTGCTGTAGGCCCAAAGCAGTTCTTTTATTAATCAACGATATTCACAGCATACACAGGGGAATCCCGCATCATCATCACTTGGGACATCTTCCCTCTCTCTCCCTGCCTGTGTCCAAATCTGTTTTTCTCGTCCTCTTTGTAGCACAGAATGCCCTCAATTGTCTAACAGCTTAGCTAAGAAATAGATATGAACTAATAGTCTGCGGCCCAATTCATCTGGATTTTGCTGGCAATGCTAACTAAAACAAATTAAAACTTAAAATGACTATGTTTGCCATTTTAAGTTAAATGCAGTATTGACTAAAGAAAATCAAAGTGACTTTGATTCAAAACGAATAAATTTACCCTGGAAAGTTGCATCTGATGTAGATAACAGTCCTGAAAGGCTCTTCAGGCTGGAGACAACTCAAATCTAGACAGAACTCTTGGATAATTATACTTACACCCTAAAATTTAAAGGAGAGGATTTGGGACTATAGCTCCATGGCAGAGCACCTGTTTAGAGTGGGCAATGCCCAGTTTTGAATGAAAAACTGCTTGTGTCAGAGCTCACTTCAGTAGCTCAGGGGGCAGGGAAGCCATATTAGTCACTTAAAATGGTTTTTCTGAAACAAGGTTTTCTGTGTAGCCCTGGCTGTTGTAGAACTTGCTCTATAGACCAAGCTGGCCTCAAACTCAAAGATCCACCTACCTCTTCCTCCCAAGGGCTGGGATTAAAGCTGGGTGCCACCACCATTCAGCAACTCTAGGTAGTTTTAAATTGACAATCAGTATTAACCATTACAGGAACACTTGTGTATAATCTAAGTACTTGGGAGACTGAGGCAAGAGGCTCATGAGTTAGGGAGTAGCCTGTGTTACATAACAAAACTATCTCAAAACAAAACAAAACAAGACAAAAGACCTAACAACAACAACAAATCAAAATAAAGCAACAAAGCAAAAAACAAAAAAAACATAATTTTTATTTATTTACTTTTTCTGAGATAGGACTTCTCTGTGTAGCCCTGGTTTTCCTGGAACTCCCTCTGTAGACCAGGCTGGCCTCAAACTCACAGAGATCTGCCCACCTCTGCCTCCCAATGCGCTGGAATTAAAGGTGTGTGCCACCATTGCCTGGCTCCATCTGTAATTTTTAATAGCAAACATTTTAAAATATAGGCTATAAGATTTATCTTTAAGCACTTGTATATATTACAGTTTATTATTTATTGAGTTTCTTGACATTTTCTAGGGTTATTGGTGTTTGTATCTAAAGTGTTCTATGTTTATACAATTTTGATTCATTATTGGTTTATTACTAGGATGCAAAGGATTGGGTTCAGGATTGGGGTCTAGATCAGACTGGGGGTGCTTGTGCACAGAAGAGATGCTGTGGGAAACAAAGGGCAGTGTCCCCACTGGGCACCCTGCAGACCGCCCCATGCTCTCAGGAATCCTGTCATTGACCATGACTGATGCCTCTAACTGAACACTGTCCAAACTTCAGAAAGAGTTCCAGCACTCACTAGCTGAGACGCCCTGAAGAAGTCACCCTTTCCCCCAAGCTTCCTCTTCTGAACCTGGAAACTGCAGTGCCGCTTGCCTCCTGTGGTTATGGTAAGACCACAGAGACAATGCCCCTGGCAGGCAAGCTGGCATGTGGTCAGCCTCAGTGCAGATAGGAGCTATGGCAGCTCTAACTCTGTGCAAGTTCATTACGTTGCCTGAACTTTGTGCCTAGTTAATTCTGGTGTGTGATGCTTTTATTTATTTGCAAGTTTGTTTTTTTTTAAAAATAGTGTTTATTTTAAAATTAGCTACTATTCTTCTCTCTCTTTCTCTCTCTGTGTATGTGTGTGTGTGCGTGTGCACACTTCTAGAAGTTACTCACATAGCTGACTGCTAGTTCCTTTGCAGTAGGTTCTTCATATCATATTTCCTCCCCCTGTACTGGTTCCAGGGCCCCAACACAATGCCACGCTTAACATCAGATCCTACTGATTTCCAGTCGGCGGCAGTTGCGTGCAAAGAGAAAGTGAAATAAAAAGGGGGAGAAGAAAGAGGCTGGAAGCCAGGGCTGTTGGACATGTGGGGTGCATCAAAAGCCAACTGGACAGATGGCTAGCAGGGGAGCCGATCAAGGCAGGGAGAACACCTGGGCTCCCTGCTAATGAACTGACAGGTGGGTCAAGGATGGGCAAAGATAGCGCGCTGGATGCTGCTTATTCCCCCGCATCCGAGGCTGCCTGAGGCAGAGTTTGTTACTATCTTTTCTCCTCCTCGTGGCTGAGTTAGTACAAGTTCAAAATATGTCCCACTTCACCTTGAAGCAGCCCTGAGCACAAGGGAAGCGTTGCTGACGGGTTTGATAACGGGGGCCTTTTGGGGGCCACTTTGACCTCAGCCAGCTCTCTGCTTCCTCCACTTATTTCTCCCCGCAGCTAAAATACAGCTCGGAAAGACAGTCCGGTGCCCTCACAGTTGCTGTGGCTTCCTCAAGCCATGACACGCTTTCCCTTTTACGAGCCTGCGGGGCTGTAATTCTCCTTGCTTGACGTTTGTGGTGCCTTCATGTGAGCCAGAGGCTTCCCGGCTGTTTTTATGAGAACTACCTTGCTAAGCCCTGCAGGGGTTAATTTCCCAGGCTGGTCCGAAGGACAGAGCAAGGTGGCCATGCCAGTGGCAGTGGCCCACTGGCCCTAGAGGAGCCAGGAAGAGGGTTTGCGATTTCACTGCTTCTCAAACGTACCAGAGCTGACTTGCTGTCCTCTGTGGCCTCTGCCACTGTGTCTAACTCTGTCCTCCATATCTGAGTCACCAACGGATCCTGAAGACAAGACACCAAAGGCACCCCTAAACCTTCTATTTCTGTCACCCCGAACCTACCCTACTCCCAGCACTGCCCACTTCCTCTCCTGCCACTGCCGTCATCCACCTGGGGGACAGTTGTCACCTCAGTGTTTACTTACTGAATGTAACTTCCTGACATTTGGGGGCAAATTGTCCTGGATATCCTGTAGGAAACATGGCGTGTGTGTAAACATGTGCACTCCAGACGACGACCCCAGTGGTCACTCTTCAGGCCCCGTCCACCTTGTCTCTTGAGATAGGATGTCCCATTGGCCTAGAGCTTGCTAAGTAGGCCAGACTGCCCGGTCAGCAAGAGATCCACCCGTCTTCATCTTCCTAGCACTGGGGTTACAAGTGTGGAACATGATGCTCTGTCAAGCCAGGTTCTGGGGATCCCACCCAGGCCCTCATATTCACAAGGTAAGACCATTACTGATGGAGCTAAGCAAAATACTGAGCAAGCTACCTCCCGGTCCAGCTAGTCTGTGAGCGCTCCAGCTTCAGTGAGAGACCCTGTCTCAAAGCATAAAGTAGAGAGCCAGTGTGGAAGAAATCCAATGGCAACCTCAGGTCCCCTCATGAATGCACACACATACACAGCACACATAGGTTTTGTTAAGTTGAAAATGTTGAATTTTAATTGAAACCATTTGAAAACTTCTTCTGAATAAAAGAAATCTATCCAGAACAGAATCCATGCTCCTTCTGAACGGCTGGCACCCCTGCTCATATCTCCCCAGTCTGTCTTTTTCGTTACCTAGGCTCCTGTCCCAGGAGTCTCCATGCACTTCTCTAACTCCTGGAAGGCTCTTGGGCCAGGCTCAGAGCACACAGCTTCCTGGCTATCCTTCCATCACTAGCTGCAGATCCATCTTGAGTAGCCATGTCTCCACTCCAGAGTACTCTAAACACCTCTAAAACATTTCCCGCCTGACCCTTGAGCATATAAGCTCTCCTTGAAGAGAGACCTCAAGCCCATTTCAGTCCTGTGTACCATGGCTCACACAGCACAAGGCAGAAAAGACAGCCTGTCAAACCACCTGCAATCTTCAGTTTAATCAGTAGAGGGCAGCAAAGACCCTGAATTCTCTAAATTCTGGCATTGCTCTCAAAACTTCTAGATTGGTCAGTTTTGCTCTTTGTCAAAGAGCAAGCTGGAGTTCATCAGGAATTTAAGGAACATGTTCACCCATACAAGACTCTTTTCTTTCCCCCGTTCACGGACAGTTATTCACTCTGAACCACTAACAAGGCATTTCTGTTTGTTTTAAAGATTTCAAGCTGCCAATGTACCCTTAAGAAACAAGGCAGATGTTATATAGCCTAAGCCAAAAAGAAGCCCAAAAGCCTGAAGCCTTTGTGCCTGTACCTGCCTGCCTAACAGGCCAGGAGTGGGAGGAGAAGCCTACTTCACAGTTCACAGCTGTTAGGGTTTTACAGCTCTTCCCTATGGTGTGTGGGCAGGAGCAGGTACCAGCTAGGGTATAGCAGTGGCCCTTTGTACTTCAGTACCAATAAGAGCAAGCTATGTGTCTGCTTCAGTCTTCTGAATCTGTCTCTGCTTATTTCTCTCTCTCTCTCTCTCTCTCTCTCTCTCTCTCTCTCTCTCTCTCT